>CM067223.1:50289166-50382996 GCA_034190945.1 Octodonta nipae
CATGCTGCACGGCCCACCTCGCTGCGTGAAATGGCGGAGAAAACCATGAGTCGAGAGACTGCAGACGGCCGAAGGAACAAGAAGCGAGGTGTGCAAACTGCGGAGGTGCGCATTCGGTCAACTACAGGGAATGCAAAGAATTCCCAAAGAAGAAAGAAAAACCAAGAAGACCAGAAACAACAGGGAAGACAAGGCTCAATTCCGCAACAGCAGTAGCAGCGAACAAGAGTAATAATACAGAAACAGCGGAACAGAACTTCCTCACGATGATGGAGGAAATGAAGAAATTGTATCAGTAATTTATGGAGGTGGCAATGAATTAACTCCGAACCTGAATGGATAAGACGACCCCAACAGCATTGAAAATAATGAGCTGGAACGCCAACGGGATTAGAAATAGGAAGAATGAGCTAGAAGTATACTTAGAAGAAAAGAAGGTAGACGTGGTGCTAGTCCAAGAAACATTTTTAAAGGAAGAGGACGACTTCAGAATAAGAAACTACGCAATATATAGACGCGACAGACCAAACAGAAGACCCGGCGGAGGAGTACTAATAGCAGTGAAGAAAAGAATTAAGCATCGGGAAGATGACCCATACCCGGCGGAAAATATCGAGAAAGCGGCAATAGAAGTGGAAATGAGAAATAGTCAACGGATACAATTAATCAGCGCGTATCGACCACCAAACAAAGAGTTGAACAGTAATGATCTAAATTTATTTTTCAGAAACAACAGGAAGCCAAAGATCCTCGGAGGGGACCTAAATTCGAAGCACACAAACTGGAACTCAAGAATAAAAACAGCAAGCGGCAGGAAACTACCGGACCACGCAGAAAGGGAGCAGTATGACGTTATAGGCCCAGCGGACCCGACACACTACCCAGCCAGGGGAGATAGACCGGATGTACTGGACATATTCATATATAACAGAACACCAACATCGACTTCGACATCGAGGCGACGCAGGAATTATCATCGGATCACGACCCAGTGACACTAACGGCAACAAGATGGAGAAACGAGCAGCCAACTAGGACGGCAACAAGGACCAACTGGGAAGGATACAGGACAACACTGACAGAAAGAACAAGGACAACACCAATAATAGACGGGATCTATGAAGAGGCAAGGGTAATCAGAGAAGAGATTACAGCAGCACACGAAACAAACACTACGACGACCAGGAGACCAATCTACAAAGGGGACATCCCGAGACAACTGAAGGAGAAGATCAGAGAAAGAAACAGGAACAAGAGAAGATACCAGATAAACCTAGATCCAAGGATAAAACAAACAATCAACAGACTGAGCAGCGAAATAAGAGAAGAACTGAAAGAGCACATAAGTGAAAAATGGGACCACTACTTACAAGGACTGGACGTAGACAAAGGCACACACTGGCAATAATGAGAAGAATGAGGAAGAACAAGGACACGCAAACTACAACACCACTACAGGGGAGAGACAGACTAAAGTATAGAACAAAGGACAAGGTAGAAATATTCGCAGACGCAATGGAGGAACAGTTCAACACAGATCAAGAAGACGACAGACAATTCGAGGAAGAAATAGAAGAAAAAGTCCAAGAGATTAGAACACGACGCCCCAACGAGGATCGAATTAATGAAACGACAACGGAAGAAATAAAAGACATCATAGGAACTATGAAAGTCAGACAAGCACCAGCATGGGATAAAATATCAAACAGGATGTTAAAGGAACTACCAAACGTGTACATAGATAAGAGACTAAAAACACTATATAATAATATTTTGTTTCAGCAAAAATACCCAGAAGAATGAAAGAAAGCTGAGATAGTGATGATCCCAAAACCAGGAAAAAGCAAGAAACTACCAGGGAACTACAGACCGATTGGCCTACTAAGCCATACCAGCAAGATAATGGACAGGATCATTCTGAGAAGGTTCAAGGAACAAGAGGAACAGCTAAACATCATCCCAGACGAGCAGAGCGGATTCAGGGAGGAACATTCCACAGAGGACCAGGTAATGAGGATGGTAGACGATGCAATGACCAACAACGAGAACAAGAAGACAACGTGCATCATATTCTTCGACGTAGAGCGTGCGTTCGACAAGATATGGCAAAGCGGACTACTAGTAAAAATGGAAGGACAGGGATTCAGCAGGACGATCATCAGGATAATACAGGACTACCTAACCGGACGGACATTCAACATCAGGATCAACGACACCACATCGACGGAAAGGAGAATACGAGGAGAAACGCCCCAGGGATCAGCACTATCTCCGACGTTGTACAGCACCTATACCAGCGACATACCAAGAGGACCAAGGCACACACGGACATACATCTATGCGGACGACACAGCAATGGCGGCAACATCATGAAAGGCGGACCAAGCGGTGAACTACCTACAACAAGAAGTCGAGGACATGGAGCAATGGGCGAAGAAATGGAAAATCAAGATCAACGCGGGAAAACGCAGGCAATAGCCACAGGAAGGAGGAAGAAGCAGGACCAACAAACTAGAAGACTCACGGTAGGAGGAAACCACATCGCATGGAGATAAGACGTCAAGTACCTGGGGATACATATAGACAGAAAACTCACGTGGAAGACGCATATAGGAGAGACAGTGAAGAGAGCCAAATCAAGGGTAAGTCAACTTAACCCAATGATAGGAAGAAGAGGCAGACTACAACTGAGGACGAAGAGGAGCATCTACGAAGCATCAGTGAAGCCCATATGGAGCCAGCATCTGGGGACAAGCTGCGGCAACGCACATCAAGAAACTAGAGGCAGTACAGCACAACGCACTAAGGAGGATGACGGACGCCCCATGGTACCTGAGGAACAACCAACTAAGAAGAAACCTAGAGTTGACATCAATCAAGGGAGAAATAACGAAGAGAACGAAGAAATCCATAGCCAGGATGGAACAGCATAGGAACCCACTGATGAGAGAGGCAACCAACTACGACGAACATGAGAGATACAGGATGAAAAGACTGCGACAAGCCCTACTACAAGAGGAAGAAATAGTGAAGAGAAGAAAGAGAAGAAAACTGTAAATAGGATAAGAATATTAGGGAATAAAATATGATATATTAAGTAATGAAATACCTAAGGGAAGTAAATATCTTAGGGAATTAACATTGTATCAAATAGGAAAAAGAAAGTAGGGAAATAAAATAGAATTAGAGGATAGGAGTAAGAAAATTTATTGTAATTTTAACTCTGTAAATAAAGATATGTTAAAGATTATTGAGTTGTATAATAGTCCTCTGTAACTTGTGCTACAGGAAGAGTGGTTGGTGATATGATTGAGATTCCTTTCTCTCAGAATTTATGAGGAAGATTTGTTTCTCGCTAATAAAATGATAGCAAACATATTTAGCTCACTAGTTGTAAATTGAGAATGAAAATACCTACACTGGTTTAATTATAACTTTAGGGAAAATAAACTATAAATCTCTAATTCTTCAGAGATCACCATTTGTGATTGTTTTTATGGAAATATGCAATAAAAACATTATTTTTGCCAATGTAAAATGTAATGACAAATTTATGGTAATTCAGGGGCTAATCCGTAATTTTCAGGTATATAATTTCCGGGTAATATAAGGGATTAACGATTTATTGGATGTAATTTTAACATAGATAAGACGACAAGAAAACAATAATATCAATTTGTCCTGAATCGTCTAATGAGAAAAACAGGCAGCCAATAGGACATTTCTGACATGCAAACTGATAATAATGAGTGTGGTAAGTAATTTAGTGCAACTCAATATTTGTTTATATGTACAAAGTACTTTCCTTATTCTCAACTTTTATTTAATGTAGTAGGTATTACGTCACAATTAGATAAGGAACGTGTACTAGAGTTAAGTCAAATGAAGCGGAAAAAACTATATAGAAGAATTCAGAAAATTTTTATATGCAATATTATAAGGAGCATCTAGAGTCGAAAAGAAGAGGAGGACTTTCGAATAGATGATCAAGAATGTGGTTCTATCCTGTACTTTGAGACTAGATTAAGTGAATTTGAAGTTCATCAACCTAGACATAATGAAGAAAATTATGACACAGATATCGACCTCGATTCAAAGAGATTAAAGAATAGATTTAGATTTGTTACGTTTCAGTATGAGTAACCCAATGCCTAGACTTCGACCTGGGGTTATATCTTGAAACTCTTTAAAATATGTTTCCTAATGTTTATATGAAACAAAGTAGATTCCCCCTGACTTAACCATACAATTTAGTGCTGCTCACTCTCTCTGATGCACACTCACGCTGCATGCCCTTAGGAAAAAATTCACTAAACCCCAGATATCCTGGATATCAAAAGGATTTAGCTCTGTGGGAGCCCTAGCCAGGTTTTCAGGCCCGTGGTTGGAGTCGTGGCGGCAGTTTCCCATAAATTTTCTGACCATTAGGGCTGTTCCTAACTGTACGCCTTTTTGCATAAGTTGGTACAGAGGTTCATCCAGATCGAGAAATTTTAAATTGTTTATTAGATGTTTTGGGACCACTCCTGTCATTGACACAACAATTGGTACAATTCGTGTGTTGATCATGTCCCACTGAGTCTTTATTTTAAATTCCAAATCCCTATATTTAGTTATTTTCTCAGCCTGGTTGATATTTATTTTATTGTTGTTAGGGATTGCTTTGTCAATTAAATTTGTTTTCCGAGAGACTTTATCTACCAAATCTATCTGGTTTATTGTGAGCAACATTCCGATTAGTTAGTGTCATGCGGTCCCAGTACAGCTTGTAGTTGTTATTTTCTAAAACAGATTCTGGTTTGTGTATATAAAATGGTATCTTACCCACTGTGATAGTTAAAAAATTTCAGTGCTAGTCCCTGGTGCAGTTTTTTTGCCACAACATCGTGGCGTTTTGTTCTGTGACTCCTAATTTTACTGATTCTACCTACTGAAACACTCAAAAGATGAACCAACAAACTCTCACTCTTTCACTCGCTTTATGCGATATAGGGTTTTTCAATTTACTTAACTTAAGATTAAGCTAAGGACTCAGAAAGATGAGAGCAAATGGATTTTGCGAACCGTGTATTTAGAATCTCATCAGAACATTGCTAGAAAACAAACTCAGACTGATGAAACAAATCCACATGAACAAAAAGGCCTAAAAGAAGATTTTCGAATATTAAGTTATCAACCAAGAAGAGTGGTTTAAGAAACTATTAACTATGGATTGATCGGTAATAGAGGAAGAAACAGATTTTGCATACTCAACAGAGACATAAAAAACATGTAGAAGAATGAATGGATTTCATTTTTGATTCCCAAAGAACAAAGAAAAGTGAATCCCTTCAGTTAATGTCTTTACACCCAACCCTAACAGAGCTGATAAATGGTTCTGACTCACTAGGCGTTGGTGGTCGTAAGTTCTCAATAGACAAACTCCCTTCATAGAGAGCGCTAAAGCTAAGACAATAATGGAATTCTTAGGGATTAAATCAGAGTTCTGGGAGTTGTTGAAGCAGATTTGTTTGGGGATTTTCTGTATGTGATTTTAAATTAGGTTTAAATGTGTTTTTAAATTTTAATTGTAATTAGTTAATTATTTGTAGTTTGTAATAAAATCCATCTTGTGTAACTCCCCGTACTTAACCATACAGCGTATAGTAGCACACTCCCTCTAAGGCACGCATAGCGTGCCATTAAGGGTGAATTCACTGAACCCCAGATATCGTAGATTATTGTGATATTATTATTATATTTCTGTAGCCAATTTGAAGGATATTAATCAACCCAAAACCCTTATATCCCAACTTACCCTTGTACATGACCGAACAAATACGTTTCGTACTCATAGTAAATTACTTCCTAAAGCGACTCTTCGTACTGGAAGAAAATGCAATGAATTCTTCCTTTATCGAAAAGAGGAAAATCTACGCATACAAATACTCAAAAAAGAACATTGATCTGTATGATAATTCTGATATGGATGCAAAACGATTCTGAGTTAACGATGAAGAATCTTTACAGTGCCTGATAAAATGAAAATTTAAATGTAAATATATTGGTGAAGAGTTACTCTACCAAAAGGAATATAGGAATGAATTTCGTGACCATAATCAAAAGTAAATATGGAAACAGGTCAATTAAAGCTTTGGATAACTCATAATGACTCTTGAATCATAAACTGGAGTTAATAATCCGACTTTTGTTTTAAATTCTCCAGGTTTTATAGCACATATCCTAAAAAGTCATTTTGCAAAAATACTTAATTGGTCTTCTATATTACATACAGATAATAGCACAAGTTATTTATGTGTAAATGTCTACAATTTAATATGTAAAATGTTAAAATATTTATTTGCTTTGACAGGATACAACATGAGATAAGTTGTTCACCAATGTAACTCCTCCTAAATGCACAGTGTAGAAAATCAAAATTAAAAAATTATATGATTAGCAGAATATTGAAACGAATATATATATATATATATATATATATATATATATATATATATATATATGTTTTTAAGTTTTCGCCGGCACTAAATGTTTTAGATGGTTTCCGGGAATTCATCCGCGTAGTTGATAACTGATCCCTGCCGGGATCGATGGTAAAATGACGACGTTTCGGCAGAGTCACATCTGCCCTCTTCAGGTCGGTTCGCATAATTCTCGTAGCCTTCTGCTTTCGCTTCTAGTTACTCGAATACTAAGATTTTCTGAAGCGAGCGCGCTGTTATATAGTCGCGGCTCGGCGCCTATCGGTTGACACCGTGAACGGCTGCGTGTGATTGGCCCTTGGCGCTCAGTGGACACGGCTCCATCCTGCTGATTTGTTATTTCCGGTTGAGTTGTTATTGGACGGGTCTGGGCCGGTACGGTGTTTAATAGGATTTTCCAACAATTCGATAAGTTCTGAATTTCATTGCGTGCGCTTAGACTGTGAGGTCTCTTGGCTATTTCAATTGCCTCTCTTACGAGTCTTGATTTCGGGTGTTCTATATTTGCCAGTACTCTGGTGTTCTCAAAGTCTATTCGGTGTGACATCGTGGTGGCGTGTTCCGCTATGGATGTTGATTTTTCCTGCTTTCTTACAGCGTTCTGGTGTTCATCACGTCTAGCTTGAATTCTTCTATTAGTTTGCCCCACATAGGTTTTATGACAGTCTGCACATGGAATCTCGTACACTCCCTGTTGTTCTAAAGGGATCCTCGTCTTCGAAGTCCTCAACACCGTGCTTATTTTTCTGTCTTTATTGAAAATAGTATCGATATTGTGTCTCCGTAGAATTCTTGCAATACTGTCCGTAGTCCCCTTGACATACGGTAAATAAGCCTTGGTTATTGGTGTCTCATGCTCCTCGTCTGTTTGTCTCGGTTTTGACTTTACGGCTCTTTGTATATTTCGGTGTAAATCCGTTTTGTCTCAGAGCTGTTTTTAAACTGTCCATTTCCTGTTTGATGTTATCCTGGTCAGCTAGCCTTTGTGATCTGGTTACTAAAGTCTTGACGACGGCTAGTAGTTGGGCTGGGTAGTGATGAGAATTAGCATGAAGGTATCTGTTGGTGTGAGTTGCTTTTTTATATACTGTATGGCCAAGGGTTCCATCTTCCTTCCTATTTATGAGAACATCAAGAAATGGCAGTTGATTGTTGGCTTCAACCTCCATGGTAAATTTTATTTTGTGATAGATGCCATTAAGGTGATCTAAAAAAGTATTGAGGTGTTCCCTCCCATGAGGCCAAATCACAAATGTATCATCCACATATCGCAACCACAAACTGGGTTTAAGAGTTGTTGTTCTTAGTGCCAACTCCTCAAAGTTCTCCATAAAAAGGTTCGCTATAACTGGTGAGAGTGGCGATCCCATTGGAGCTCCTTCCACTTGTCTGTATCGTTGGTTCTCGTAAACAAAATAGGTGTTCATCAGACAGTGCCTTGTTAAGTCTACAAGGTGTTGAGGTGGTTTGTATTTTTCTATTATGATATCCAAGGCTTCGTCGATAGGGATGTTGGTGAAAAGGGACACTACGTCAAAACTTACAAGAAGACACTCTGGTTGTAAGACCGTTTTTCTAAGAATTTCGATGAAATTTGGCGAATTTTTTACATATGAGTCTCCCCCCTCTGCAAACGGTTGAAGTTGTTGGGCTAGGGTATTTGGCTAGGTGTTGTGTTGGGGATCCAATTGAGCTTACTATTGGCCTCAAAGGTGCACCTTGTTTATGTACTTTTGGCAACCCATAGAATTTCGGACATCTCGATGACTTTTCACGCGGAATGAGTTGCAGTTGGAGATTTTTGTCGATCCTACTTGCTTGGATTTTGGCCTTGGTTGTTTTCTCTAGATAAGTTGTTGGGTCAGTAGTAATTTGTTTATATGCTGGATCTTGTAGCAATATTTGAATTTTGTTTGAATAATCCGCTGTATCTAAAATTACAGTCGCATTTCCTTTATCAGCAGGTAGAATGACAATGTCCTTGTTGGGGCGCAGTTGTTTCAAGGCCTCATTTTCTTCTATAGATAGGTTCCTTTTGGGTGGTTTAGACTTTCTTAGAACATGTGACACATCTTGTCTAATTAATTCAGCGGTGTTCGCATCTAATTTTGCAACTGCTGTTTCCACGCCACATATTATGCTCTCTTTTGGTATGTGAGAGGGAGCAATAGCGTAATTGAATCCCTTAGCCAACACGCCAATCGAGGAAGTGTTCAATTGGACCGAAGATAAGTTATAAACGGTTTTATTAGTTTCCAATTGCCGTGAGGTTAGACTGTGACCGTTATTTTCCGAGACAAATTCATGGGAGGGAACACCTCAATACTTTTTTAGATCACCTTAATGGCATCCATCACAAAATAAAATTTACCATGGAGGTTGAAGCCAACAATCAACTGCCATTCCTTGATGTTCTTATAAATAGGAAGCAAGATGGAACCCTTGGCCATACAGTATATGGGAAAGCAACTCACACCAACAGATACCTTCATGCTAATTCTCGTCACCACCCAGCCCAACTACAAGCCGTCGTCAAGACTTTAGTAACCAGATCACAAAGGCTAGCTGACCAGGATAACATCAAACAGGAAATGGACAGTTTAAAAACAGCTCTGAGACAAAACGGATTTACAGACCGAAATATACAAAGAGCTCTAAAGTCAAAACCGAGACAAACAGACGAGGAGCATGAGACACCAATAACCAAGGCTTATTTACCGTATGTCAAGGAAACTACGGACAGTATTGCAAGAATTCTACGGAGACACAATATCGATATTATTTTCAATACAGACAGAAAAATAAGCACGGTGTTGAGGACTCCTAAGACGAGGATCCCTTTAGAACAACAGGGAGTGTACGAGATTCCATGTGCAGACTGTCATAAAACCTATGTGGGGCAAACTAATAGAAGAATTCAAGCTAGACGTGATGAACACCAGAACGCTGTAAGAAAGCAGGAAAAATCAACATCCATAGCGGAACACGCCACCACGATGTCACACCGAATAGACTTTGAGAACACCAGAGTACTGGCAAATATAGAACACCCGAAATCAAGACTCGTAAGAGAGGCAATTGAAATAGCGAAGAGACCTCACAGTCTAAACGCACGCAATGAAATTCAGAACTTATCGAATTGTTGGAAAATCCTATTAAACACCGTACCGGCCCGGACCCGTCCAATAACAACTCAACCGGAAATAACAAATCAGCAGGATGGAGCCGTGCCCACTGAGCGCCAAGGGCCAATCACACGCAGCCGTTTACGGTGTCAACCGATAGGCGCCGAGCCGCGACTATATAACAGCGCGCTCGCTTCAGAAAATCTTAGTATTCGAGTAACTAACTAACCCTAAAGATAAAGTACCTAACAAGGATCAAGGAGTTTACGATTTTACATGTCGCGATTACCCACAAAGCTACATCGGTCGTACAAAAACGCGCGTCAACCAGCGAGTATAGGAACATTCTTTGTCAGTTCGCAAAAAAGGTCCGAGATCAGCTCTCGCGCATCATCATATCCAAACAGGACACTCTATCAACTTCGAGGACAGTAGGACTATCGTATCTCTTAACTCCCTTAGGGCGTCTACTATTCGCGAAGCTACAGAAATAGAGAAAAGACCCCTCTGTCTAAACCGACGCGATGACAGCTCTCGCCTTCCCACAGCATGAACCTCGGTAATTGCCAGATTAAACAAAGCCGACACGCCTACCAACACCCAACCAATCAGAACACAGCCCCTTCATCACGTGACATCCCCTTCTAACCCACCGCTATCAATAAAAGTAGCAGAGCAGAGTAGGCAGATTGAGGCCCCGAGTTCGATCTAGAGTCTGAAACCCTTTTTCACTTTTGCCTCTTGATAATGGCTCCAAAGCAGGAGTCGAAACGTCGAGTATTTAATAAATTCAGACGCGGTTCTCACCCGGAACCTAATAAATGTTCTCAAATAAATTATCTGATAGATAGAGGCAAGGTGATATATTGTTATTAGTATTACCTCATTTTCTATATTTTTTTAACGCTGATTACAAAGTTAACAAAAGGGGTAAATACGATTATAATTAGAACTTTAACCACGTCACCCCGGTCTTAACTGGCCTCAATTAACATTTGTTTTTTATATCCAATTAAAGAAATGTTTTGATGAAATGTCGAAACCAGTAAGTAGAATAATTAATCTGAACTCATATCACTACAAAATTTCATTGACTGGACTTTAGTCCAGGGGGTGGTGGAAAGGGGGTTGGGGGTGCTCCTCGAATAAACCGAACGGTAGCCTCAATTCCCGGGCTCGCGCAAGGTGTGCGTGTAGTTTTGTTATTCCTCTGTCTATAACAGCTAATTGTCCTGGATTGTCCTACAATAGTGGACAATAGCAGACAGAATATCCTAAAAATAACATGTTCATCATTTGTCTTCAAATATGTGCTCCACAATTCTTCCTGATATTTTGCTGCCATATTTTGGGGGTTAGCAGTTTTTGTTATTCCTCTATCTACAACAGTTGCAAGACGTCGTTTGCAGGGGAATTAATATTGCTGTTTTTGTTATTCCTCTACCGACAACAACTAAGTGAGAACCTCTTTATAAGACGTTTTCGGAGGTGTTAGTATTGCTGTCGTAGATTGTTTTCTTTTATCCAATCTGCCGGAAGTTAACTGTAATAGCCCTGCTTGTCCTTGAAAATATTCAATGGTACATGTATTGGTCCTGAAAGCATATATATGTGTCCGAATTCCTCAACTAAATTTAATAGTGCTGTAGAGTCTGGCGAACAAATGAATATAATTAAAAGTCAGTCTTAAGGAGGAAATCGTAAATTTAAAACCCATAAAATGCTGATCTAAAACTGATTTTGAAAACATTTTGAAAAAAAATCTTATTATCTCTAAATTACCAGAGAATACTAACTTTTCCTTAAATGAATTAGCCTCCGCCGATAAAGTAATGACACGGGATATTTTCAAACATATTTCTCCAGGGGTTATTTTAATATTCAACTGTCTCTGTCTAGGTAGATTTGACCCAACAAAAACTAGTCCAAGACCTGTTAAATGAACTTTACGTGACGAACAACAAGTTCGGTCATGCATACGAAAGGATCAGGTCAATCAGATGCTACGATCCAGCGACAAATGCAACAATTATACTATATCTTAGGACCGTAACAGGTTCAGTATTACAAGAATCTTAGGATTGAGCTGAAAGAACGTTAAGATAAAAGCGAAAAAAAATCTTAATATTAAATATATCCGAAAATTTATCAAAAACTTGTCCAGGAAAACTAAGAGTTCAACAGTAAATTTTACCTCTGACCCTTCAAAATGGACTCGAAAGTGGATGAACTATATGCATTGGTGATATAATTCAGAATATTATTATCAAAAATTCCTTATAAAGATAGACCATTAATGTTATGAATTTTCCAAACTCATAAAAAAGTGAAAGTTCAACTTAAAGAAACATATAGCATCTATCTAAAGGCGTGTTCCTACCCAACGTAAAACCGATAAGCAACCGGTAATTGTATTGCGCGTAACAATATTATAAACGGTAACTCGTCACTGCGCACAACGATTATGGGTTGTGTATCGGTAATTCGGTTTCTTGGAACGAACCTTAAGTCACAAATTATTCACTATAGATGTTTCACTTCATATACCAAGGTCATATACTTTTATGCGCGGCCCGGCCATAATGGCGCCACAAACAAGCCTTCAGTTTGTAGAAATCTGCAATGAGAAATTCATCTCCGATAATAGTCGAGGACGTTCAAACTAGGTGGCTTCTTTGTGGTTCAAACTTCAAACAAAGCAATTCGTATTGGCTCGTCATATTGTATGATCTGTGCCCGCCATCATTGTGTGAATTTCTTTGTCTTTCTGTGTGGTAAAAAGTGCTTGCTAGTGAACAATTTTTAGATTTTTGAGGATTTTTATTTAGGGTGTTGCTATAAATATGATATACATTAAAACGTGTTGTGTTCCGGGATGTACGGACAGAATTAATAAACGTTACCGGTTTCCCCTCAACCTTCTGTAACTGAAGTTAACATGTTTCGGTTGTGGCTAAATAAAATTCATAATCCAAGGTTAATGCGATTTTATATTAGCAATATTTATGGTTCATATAGAATATGTAGAGTTCATTTTGAGGAAAAATTTTAATCCCAAGATACACACAGGGCTGAAGCGAGACGCTGTTCCTAGTCTTTATCTGTCAGGTAAAATTGTAGTTAGTGTAAAGTGTAACTCGCCAAAAACATCTGACACCAAAAGCAAAAGCAAGGTATTTTTATAAGAATTGTTCATCGGACAGCTACAATGTCGAGAATCCAAATAAAATTAAATCCTACAAGTCAAGACTCCAACATGCTGAACAGGTAGCTGGATCTACTAACTTACAAAAATTATTAAATAGAGTCAACAAACCAACATACAATTTTATTCTGTGCCAGATCAGAAACCAAATAAAGAAGCCATATGGAAGGCGATACACATTAGATGAAAAAGTATTAGCATTATCTTTGCATAAGGCAAGTGGTCATGGAAACCTATCCAAACACCATCTGGGAACTACTGAATAGAATTGCTATCCAAGAAAATGAAAATTCGAATGAGCAGCTATACTGTAGGCAGTTTAATGGAACAGATTTCAAAATGGGTAAGTTTTTAATATTCTGTCCTCTTACTTTGTCAAAATTAACATGTATCTTCTCTTTTCAGAAATTGAGGACAAAGATAGTCTGTCGAAAGAAGCAGCAGATACAGTAAAATTGATTTCATTTTTTAATAGCAATTTTAACAGCTGCAATTCTCATACAAAAGTTTACCTATCAACAAGCCAATGAAAGGAGCATTATCTTCAACTTCAGGACATGAAGAGTTTTGGAAGGAGCAAATTAAGGTTTTAAAAAGTATGAAATTCTTAAATCAAGAGAAGCAATTTGTTGGGCTTCCTTCTATAAAGAATGCTATAATTACTTTGAAAGGTTTTATTTATTTAAAGAAAAAGATTTTAAATACAAACAAAAAAATATTTTTCTGATTTGTTGGGAATAACACCACAATTGGTCAACAGCCTGTATATTTCAAATATACCAAACATTTCAGGGTTTAAATCAGACCCCATTTTGAATGGCAATAAAAATTAACACAACTAAAGAAGAAAATTAAAAAAAATAATTTTCTTATTCAGTGGTGTTAAATTTTGTTGTCATTGAAAAATGGGTCTGATTTAGACCCTGGACAATTTGAAATATGCAGACTTTCCAGCAATTGTGTTATTCCCATAAAAATGAAAAAATTCAAACTACAGGTGAAACAACTATCTTTCAGATAACAATATCCTTAACTAGTTGATCTAGGTTATAAATGTTTCCTTCATCACTGACAGTAGTTGCTATAAAAGAACAACTTTCTATTTCTTTTAACTACGATACCATAACGAAATTCATGTTAGGAATTATATTAAATATTGCAGAAAAAATGTATAAATATATGAAATAATACAGCACAGTAATTTATCAGTAATCTGTATTTCCTAATATTTCTGTCATATCAAATTTTACTACATGTCCAGACTTGGTGAGCAGTTCCAGTAATGTGTTTTGTCGTGGTACAATGAGAAATATAGACACAATCTGTTAATCATGTACACCTTTCTCAAAATAGCCGAAAACCTTATAGTTTGTCATCTAGACTGTATCTTCTAGCTTGTAGTTGCTTTTGTTTGGTTTGGATATGGACCCTGTTACAATTGATTCCTAGCTTTATTACTTTTACTAATAATGACCCTCTGTTTTCAGTATCAGTTCACATCACTCTGCCTATCACATAGAGTACTTGCTGTAAATAGATTATTTTTATTAAAAAAAATTATGCACAGTACAATTATTAATATACTGTTTGATATAAGTTTTTGGCACAATCAATTTAAACAACTCAAATTACATGGTTCACATATTGACCTAACCTCCTTATATTCTACTATATTGGTAAAATTTAACAAAAAGTTTCCATACATTCTCTTTTTCTTCATTACCATAAATCTTTTAATTAATATAAGTTGTTTATCTACTTCACTGTGAACACATATTGTAATCTGAAATACATAAATCTTTATTGCATGTACATTATTTAAAAACTTGAATATGCAGTAATTTTATAAGCAGAATTCAATAATTCATATTAACGTTCCCTCACCTCTAATGTATATGGTATCATATAATAGTAATTCTTATATTATGATTATCTAAAACTGGAGAATTTTAAGGTACTTATTTAAGCTCACTTTAATTTTTTCAATAATTGCATCTAGTTTAGGTGTTTTAAGCATTTATTTTTTGAAATGTTTTAATGTATCTATAACTTACATTTTGTGTATTTGAAATGTAAAATCTAGAATTAAATTTAAACCATTCCTATGCATTAATTAGCATAGATAGTTTATGCTGTATCAGATCAATAATTTGGCATAAGAGGAAAAAACTGTAATTTATTCCAATTTTTCGTATACATTATTGTATTTTCTGATTGATAGATAATAAAATAAATATTCATTTCTGTATTGTTTACATTATACCTAACCTATTACATAAAATTATAAATATCAAACAAGTTTCCTGTATTACCGGCCGTTTGGTGTTCGGCCCGAGCATTGGAGGGCGCTCAAAACTCTGTTCCGATGTATAACATGGGAGTTGACGCTCTAAGAGTGGATACTTTGTGCCTTAAGTCAAGTAGAGAGCAGTACACGCGTAGATCATATATTTATACATAATATGAGAAGAATTACGCGAACTCCTGGCAACGGTTTTCATAAAGGTAGCGATCTAAATACTCCTAGTGATGGGCAATATTTCTCTACCGGTAACTTTGACCGGTGATTGAGATGGTCGCTGATATTACCGGCGACCTAATTCTCCGCAAATCAGTGACTTGAATCGCTGCCTGAACCCCGCACTGTACCTCGTAAACCTCGTACAGTCAGGATCGTGATTGTTCTACCGGCGACCTAATTCTACGCAAAACAGTGAATTGGGTACTTGCGTGTACCACAGTACCTCCTGTAGTCAGTCGTATCGCTTTGAGATGGTGTTTGTTCTACTGGCGAAGGTAGAACAAACGTATGTTTCACCCGTTCCGGGTGTGTGACGTATGTGTCTAATTTTGCACCAAATATGTAATAGTAATTGGTTTGAGTTTTTGTTTTAAGTGAAATTAGATATATCAAACACTATTTTATATTTTAAATTTTATTGGTTGATGTTATTAGTCGGTTCAAAAAAACTGGAAAAAATGTCGGCTACTAAACGTCTAAAAAAAGTTCTTTATGGCTGATGTTGATCAACAAATTGAAACATAAAGAAGCACATGAAAACTAATCATCTTACCGTTTTTATAATTATTAATTATTAGCAGTACCGCACGAGTTCAAGATGAGCGGTTCAATGTCAAAATATGATATTAAAAAAATCGTTCAACGGTAACGCTCATACGACATGCCCTCATCCTATTTAATTTGGATTAACTTAAAACATCAAACCAACACAGACATTGAAACAGCGAACTCAGTCTCTGTTTAAAGAGACGGTTTACCACCAGTGACCTAACAATCGCTGATGAGCTCATCTCTACTCCTAGCTGCTACTGTTGCTATGTTTGTTAATTACTTTAAAGTTGTGCCTGTTCTTGTACACGATAGCGAAGTTAGATATAAATAATGTCATATTTCTTATATGTCTAAGAAAAATATTTTAGATGCCATTGTGAAACTTCCAAACAAGTTCACTTCTCGTGAATATATGATTCCCAGTTTTATTTTGAGTAGTCATGTATTTATCCTGCCGTTGTTAAAAATCTACAAGATAATTCTTGAGAAATCTGAATTTTCTGATGCATGAAGAGTTTGTACTGGTTTTAAAAGGAGGAGTCAGAGCCTATATTTAAAAGGACCAACCAATGTCAATATGAAATAATTATGCGAAAAATTTAGAAATCTTTATATATATAAATCTTTTGTACGTGTGTTAGTCATTGAACTCCTCCTAAACGGCTGGACCAATTTTGATGAAATTTTTTGTTTGTATTCCAGGGGGTTTGAGGATGGTTTAGATTCACAATACGGTCAACTATATATTGTTTTTTTAGTTAAATTATTTATTTAAAAATTGTTGTTGATGTTAGCACAACTTACATAGGATCCGGCAGACTGCGCTGTAGTCGCTATGTCAAATATTCAAGAGTGTGCTTTAGTTTCAGTTACGTCTGATAGATGGCGTTCAGATTATATTGTTACAGCTAATTTTTAAAAGTTTACATGGGACAGGACAACGTCTGTCGGGTCCGCTAGTATCTTTATATAATTCGATTTACCTACAAATCGAATGTTTAGTTTCAGACTGATTCATGCAATATAGGTCCGCTACTACTAAATTTTTAATTCGGATAAAACAATACATAACTGAAGCAATTGACAACAGGCAGCAAGAAGATGTAATCTATACCGATTATTAAGTTTTTGACAGAATTGATAATCCATTCCTTAACAGATTACATTATTATGGGTTACGATGTTGTCTACTCAAATTATACAACGGTTATAGTTCTAGAATATATTTCTTATCAGGTGTCCGACAAGTTTATAATTTGGGATCCTTATTATTTTTAATATATTACTTCTTACTAAATAAACTTCCCGTCTCTCGTTATCTCTCTGTTTCTCTTTAGCTGTTATTCTTAGTAATGGACCTACATGTCAGGAAAATTAAAATTATTGTCACTATTGGGTTACGATTTATATATATTGAAACTAATGCGTAATTTAGTTCTTAAGTTAAATATAACTGCAAAGAAACATATGACATGTAAGTAAGTTTTTAATTAAAATATAATGTTTCGTACCAAATTATTATAATTAGCTTCCATTCATTCGAACTGTATGTTTTCTTTATATTTGCCAGATGTTTAAGGGTTTTTTCACAAAGGTTTCTTGAACTATTTAAATCTTTAAAATTATATAGCCACGGTTAAATTGCATCTATTCAATAAAGCTTTTAAGCTTTACTAAACACAATATTTGCATGTTTTGTATTGAGTATTAGAATAGGTTTATGAGATTATTTGTTATATTTCTAAACCCTGTTATATAGTTTATTTAGCTGGTACGGCTTCCTCACCTCTATAATCTTTTATTTCTAATTTAGGAATTATAAAGATATAATAACTTTGATAAAGGATGGGGAAAACCCAAGCGTCTCAAGCTGAACCTGTACGGATTATCGGTATTTCAGGCCGTGATATTTACCGAAATATTGAATTGCCTCTTAAGGGTAAAATTTCCGATTTGTTACCGCCCTGTAATTAAAATATTGTTATGATTGGGGGAGCTCCCACTCTCCCTATCGTAATTGTATCAATGTACTAGTGTTCGTTTATTTTTAAGTAGAGTTAAGGTAAAAACCTCTAAGAAGCAAGTTCACTGCTTAATTCTTAGATATCTTGTATCCGTCATCCATTTAATATAATAAATTGTGAATTGTTAGTTTAGAAAAGGTTTAATTTTATTTCAACACGTACCGAACGCGATTAACGTCTTGTTTGGTAAGTTGGCGTTTTATACGAGAACGACAACAAACAATTTTGGTCCTTCGAGCCGGATGATTAAGGTATAAAGCAAGATTAACTTCATAGTGCGTGAGTTGTAAGTTACGAGTAATAGTGCGACGAGTAACAAAAAAGTTCAACATCACGACAGTTGAGATCCCATCGTTTTCTAAAGGGATAAGCATATTATTGGAAGTAACAAATACAGAAAGAAGCTGCTGCTATCAGTCCGATCTTCAGCAACTGGACAGGAAGCCGTAATACTAAGGTAAGCTCATATTTGGATTTTCCAACTTTTCTGTTCCTAAATTATTTCATTGCTTAAAATACCTTAAAATAAAAACGAAATTAAGCGGTTGAATATTGAACGAGGTCATATTAATGTTAGAATCACCGAGTTTATTTCATTAATTAAGGATTGTGGGGGACTCGTGGATTCGACATTCGTTAAGAATAGCGTGGACAAAATAAACGATTCAATAGTGAAGCTAAAGAATATCAACGATCAGTTGAAATTATTGCAACCTGATCTCGAGTATGATCAGGTGGCAGAAAAAATCATGTTCGATTACCAACGCATGTTGGCAATGGTAAAGGGTCTAAATAATAACTCATCAAATCCGATTCAATCGGGGACAAACAATTCGGGAATAATTTCTTCGTCATTTATGTCTGATCCTCACTTGGCACTCTCAAGACTTCCTCAAATTGAACTAAAAACTTTTGATGGGTCTTTAGAGAAATGGCGATCGTATAGGGACTGGTTTCTTTTTAATATACACAATCGCGAGGGTTTAGCTAATTCAGCAAAACTGGATTATTTACATGCTACACTAAAGGGAGAGGCCGCCAGAACCATCGAGGCTTTTGAGTCTACCGATACGAACTACGAAGATGCATGGAGGTTGCTGGAGGAAACATACGACAATGAATATGTTTTGATTCTCCGTCATTACGATTTATTGTTAGAAACTCCTGTAATGGCTGAAAATACGGCGGAAGAAATTCGAAAATTAATTAACCGAATTGAAAATAATCTTATGGCGATGAAGGCTTTGGGTGAAAATGTAAATCAGTGGAACACCACCATTGTTCACACCATTTTGAAAAGGCTTCATCCTGAAACTGCAAGAGAATGGAATCGACGTATGAAGGGTTCAAAAATGCCTAACAATGAAGAGTTATTTGCATTTTTGCGTGAAGAAGCAATTCGTTTGACCGCTATAAAACCAAGTGTTAGTTCGCGAATTAAAATTAACGGTAATTTTTCGTCAAACAGGTCAAAAAACTCAACATTCAACATCAAAAATAGTCGATCAACCCTCGTAACAGGAGTACAGGCAAAGTGTCCATGCTGCGAAGCTCTACACCGTCTCGATGTATGCCAAACATTTCTTAAAAAATCGCTTACTGAAAGAGTTAAATTTGTACGAACGACTTCACTTTGTTTAGTGTGTTTACGTTCGGGTCACAAATCCCAACAATGTAAGGCAAGGAATTGTTCCACATGCGGAAAGAAACATCACATCCTCATTCATTTGACGTCCGAAGATTGGAAGATTTTAAAGGATTCTACAACCCAACTACCGCGTCAGGCTGCAACCGAAGAGTCAGGTTCCGGATCATCTTTCTCTACAAATATTTTAAGGACAACATCGTCTGTTATGAAGGATCCTGTTATAGACTTATTGACAACTGCCACGGTGGAGGTCATGGATAAAGATGGACGACCCGTAAGATGCAGAGCCTTGTTAGATACCTGTTCGAGCTCTAATTTCATGACCAACAGATTGGCGGAACGCCTCGGACTTCCGACGAAAAAATGCTGCATAAATATAAGTGCGATTGGTAATGCGGGAACTACCACGGATTTGGCGTTATATGCAAAATTCAAATCCAGGATAACCGGCTATTCACGCACGTTATCATTTTTGACAGTGGATAATATTGGAGGCTTACAACCACCTGAAACAATTGATACCACTAATTTGAAGATACATCACGGCATAAAATTAGCGGATCCTGAATATTACAGGCCAGCTGAAATTGCCCTACTATTAAGTTCGGGACCCACACTGGCCGTATTTCAAGTAGGTCAGATTCGGGGAATTTTTCCTCATTACCCAGATATTATATTGCAAAAAACTCTTTTGGGGTGGATTTTAGGAGGAAGCGCTCGAGTAGAAACGCCTATCAGTTCAATTGTTCAATGTAAAGCGACAAGTTTAGAATTCGACATTAGCAAATTTTGGGAACTTGAAGAAACCGTGAAAGTTAAATATTTATCGCCTGAAGAGCAGGATTGCGAAGAACATTATTCGAGTACATGTTCTCGCGGAAAGGACGGACGTTATACGGTAGCGTTGCCTTTCAAAGGAAATGCTCGTTTTTTAGGTGACTCAAGGTCAATAGCTGAAAAACGTCTTTACGGTATCATAAAGAGGATGAAACGGGATCCTGAGTTTGGCAAACAATATTCCTCAGTTATGCAAGAATATATCGATTCTGGATACATGTCATTAATAAAATCGAACGAGGAGGAGTTCGAAGGCTTCTTTTTACCGCATCATGCAGTTACAAAAACTACTAGTGCGACTACCAAAATGCGAATAGTTTTTGACGGGTCAGCTAAGACTACAACGGGCTTATCACTCAATGATATCTTGATGACAGGACCTACTATTCAAGATAATTTATTTGCCATTTTATTGCGTTTTCGAAGTTATCGTTACGTTCTTACAGGAGATATTCAAAAAATGTATCTGCAATTTTGGGTTCGTCAAGAAGACAGGAGATTTCAACGGATATTATGGGTCGATTGTGATGGATTAATTAAAACCTATCAGCTCAACACGGTAGTTTTCGGTATAACTGCTTCATCATATTTAGCTATTCGTTCTGTGCAACAACTTGTACAGGATGAAGGATGTAAATTTCCGGAAGCGGCTAAGGCAATTATGAATGACATGTACGTGGATGATTGTTTAACTGGAGCGGATGTACTTACGGAAGCCTTCAAAATTCGCGACGGCATGAAAAAACTTCTTCCTCTGGGAGGTTTGAAAATGCGGCAGTGGGCTTCGAACGAGCCTAAACTATTGGATGGATTGCCAGATGACGACATCAAGCGAAAGGTGTCAATTGAGAGCGGTATTGTTAAAACCCTGGGACTACAATGGAATGCTACTAACGATGTCATCGAATACGGAGTCATTCAAGCTTCTGCCACTGAAAGGATCACGAAAAGGAGCATATTATCAAAAACAGCTAAAATCTTTGATCCTCTGGGATTGTTAAGTCCGATCATCATCAGAGCCAAGCTGATAATACAACAATTATGGCAAGATAAAATCGCTTGGGATGAATCCGTGCCATTGAATATTTATAGCGAATGGCGAAGGTTTTCGGCAGAACTGAAACTTATCAACACATTAGAGTTCACTAGATATAACATCCTACCAGATTCCATCAAAATTCAACTTCATGGATTTTGTGATGCCAGTAACAAGGCATATGGGGCCTGTATTTACGTACGATCAGTAAATAAGCGCGGCGAAAGGAGTGTAGTGTTGTTATGTTCAAAATCTCGAGTAGCGCCCTTAAAATCGGTCTCTGTACCCAGACTTGAATTATGCGCTGCTCATTTACTAGCAGAGTTGTACATGAACGTTAAACAATCAATTAAAATGAAATTCCATCAAACATTCTTTTGGTCGGATTCTACCATAGTTCTACATTGGGTAAACACTTCACCCCATTTACTTCAAACCTTTGTAGCAAATAGAATTTCTCAGATTCAAGCAAACACAAGCGCTGGCGATTGGCGCCATGTACGTTCTGAAGATAATCCGGCAGATTACATTTCTAGGGGACAGCTACCTTCAGAATTTCTAAAAAACGATAAATGGTCGGCAGGTCCATCTTGGCTGATATTAGAAGAAAGATATTGGCCAACAATCGCGATAACACATCTAAATGAAATACCAGAATTGCGTAGAAGTACTTGTTTATTTACTGAAGCGCATAATTATATACTTCATAGGTTTGCCAGTATATGGAAACTACGAAGATTCGTTGCTTATTCTTTGCGTTTTAAAATTAGCAATAGAAACAAAGGCCCTCTTACAGTTATCGAATTAAGAAATGCTAACTTATTAATAATTAAATTGGTTCAAGCGGCGTCATTTGTTGAAGAAATTCGTCGGTTGAAAGATGGAAAAGAGATCAATTCTACAAGTAAGATATTGTCATTGTCACCGTTCCTAGACAAAGACGGGTTATTACGTGTAGGAGGTAGATTAAGACGTTCGAGTATTCCTCCTTCTCAAAGACATCCCCTATTAATGCCTAAATCGAATCATGTAACTGACTTATTAATATTAGAGGAACATCAAAGAAACTTCCATGCTGGTATTCAAAGCACCTTATATGCTTTAAGAAGACAATACTGGATTATTGATGGCCGAGCTCAGGTGCGCAGACTGATTCTCAAATGTATTATCTGCTTCAGAGGTAAACCAATTTTGTCACAACCCAAAATGGGTGATTTACCTGATAGCCGAGTAAATTCGGGACACGCGTTTTGTAATACAGGAATAGACTACTGTGGCCCATTCTTTGTAAAGGAAAAAAGACACCGTAACAAGGGCAAGGTAAAAATTTATGTAGCGGTATTTGTATGTCTTTGGTCCAAGGCGATCCATTTAGAGGTGGCAGAAGATTTGACAACGGAATCCTTTCTTGCTGCTCTCTCTAGGTTCATTGATAGACGGGGAAGGTGTACTAGTTTCTATTCAGACAATGGTACCAATTTTGTCGGGGCCAACAGTCAATTGAAAGAATTATATGCCGTGCTTCACTCTGAGTCGAGCAGCAAAACTATTCAAAGATACTTAGCGAATGAAGGAATCACTTGGCATTTTATGCCCCCACAATCGCCACATTTCGGCGGCCTGTGGGAAGCAGGAGTAAAGTCATTTAAACATCATTTGAGACGGGGTGTTGGAGAAAAACTTTTCACCCTCGTTGAATTTCAAACGTTTATTACTAGAATTGAAGCAATTTTAAATTCCCGTCCCATATCATACATTTCCTGTGACCCTAATGATCCCATACCATTAACTCCCGGTCATTTTCTTATTGGAAGGTCTGTTATGAGCTTACCCGAGCCCAATTATGGCAGCATAGCCCCTAATCGTTTATCTAACTGGCAGTATATTTCTCGCATTAAAAGGGAATTCTGGGATAGGTGGTACAGGGAATATATCACCGAACTCAATATTAAACACAAATGGGGCCAGGGAGATAACAACATCGAGGTGGGAACTGTTGTTTTAGTCAAGGATGACAAGGCACCTCCACTGCAATGGCCGTTAGGACGGATAATCCAGGTGTATCCAGGCGACGATGGAATCGTCAGAGTGGTTAAGCTCAAGATGGGTGATAAAACTTTTAATCGAAATGTGCGCAGTTTGGCACCATTACCTCTGGACAAACAGTGAGTGTGACAGTTTTGTTTTTTCTCAAACACTTGTTTACTAACTTTGTTATGTGTACTTTATACACAGACTTAAGACAGTAATAGTTGTACACAATGATAGTAGTGAATGTTCCAGGAGTATATTTTCATTTATTCGTAATGTTAATGTTAAACTTTATTTTTACATTAGTTGTATTTCTCAATTTCCTAAACATTACATTTATAAATATGCACATTTTTTTTTATAAGTTGAGAGTGATACCCTCAACTGGGGGGAGGATGTTTCGTACCAAATTATTATAATTAGCTTCCATTCATTCGAACTGTATGTTTTCTTTATATTTGCCAGATGTTTAAGGGTTTTTTCCCAAAGGTTTCTTGAACTATTTAAATCTTTAAAATTATATAGCCACGGTTAAATTGCATCTATTCAATAAAGCTTTTAAGCTTTACTAAACACAATATTTGCATGTTTTGTATTGAGTATTAGAATAGGTTTATGAGATTATTTGTTATATTTCTAAACCCTGCTATATAGTTTATTTAGCTGGTACGGCTTCCTCACCTCTATAATCTTTTATTTGTAATTTAGGAATTATAAAGATATAATAACTTTTATAAAGGATGGGGAAAACCCAAGCATCTCAAGCTGAACCGGTACGGATTATCGGTATTTCAGGGCGTGATATTTACCGAAATATTGAATTGCCTCTTAAGGGTGAAATTTCCGATTTGTTACCGCCCTGTAATTAAAATATTGTTATGATTGGGGGAGCTCTCACTCTCCCTATCGTAATTGTATCAATGTACTAGTGTTCGTTTATTTTTAAGTTAAGTTAAGGTAAAACCTTCTAAGAAGCAAGTTCACTGCTTAATTCTTAGATATCTTGTATCCGTCATCCATTTAATATAATAAATTGTGAATTGTTAGTTTAGAAAAGGTTTAATTTTATTTCAACACGTACCGAACGCGATTAACGTCTTGTTTGGTAAGTTGGCGTTTTATACGAGAACGACAACAAACATATAAAATTTATTGAATTATAATATTTCAAACCTACTTTACCTAATTATTATTTTGGCAATATATAACGTCATTTTAATTATAGCAGATTAAATTATGGGAAGATTATTTAAGTAGACTATTCTTTAAAATCGCTGGTTTATTATAGTTTAATCTAATGCACATTAAAACAAGTATCTGTTTTAGAACAAACTTGACCAAATGACGCTCTGGAATTCCAAATTTCATTCAGTTAGCTATATGTAAGATATATATATATATATATATATATATATATATATATATAAATATATATATATATATATAATATATATATATATATATATATATATTGCTATATAGTCTGTGGGTTCAATTTAAAATTATAAAACTAATATTTTCACTTTTCTAGAACTCTATTTACATTAAAACAGCTGATTCAAATATGACAATAAGAATTCGATATACGCTCGTCGTCACTGTTTAACTGAACTCTCCATCGTGGCTGCTTCCTTTATAAGCCAGCATAGAAAATTCTCGTAAAATCAATCATCACTCCTTCCGCTGCCGAGTCTTTTCGAGAACCGTTTTTTTATCTCCAAGCGTTTGTTGTCGTACTGAAATGAAACAGTGTCGGCTTTGGGTAAATTTCGTAACAATATATATATATATATATATATATATATATATATAAACGTATTTTTGCAGGGGTGATTGTTTTTTAAAACCTTCTCTCACTTACAACAAATCATTTAATTACTATGAATCATTTATTACAATTATGGTAATAAGTCTGTAAAATCACAGGGTACTGAAACATGATTTCAATAATGATAAATTTGAGGCGCAAACAGCGATAAACCTGCAAATAAACTTATCAAAGTCGCAAAACAATAATTTTTGTTTGTGCACTGAGAGTTATATAAAGTATATTCTCTAAGGTTCGTTATCAATGTGAATTGCGCACTACCTCCAGAAGTATATTGTAAATCATGTACGCGTATTGTGTATTAGCTGGATGTAATATTTAAAGATTTATTTTATAAACGAACAGACTCTTAATAGGTAACATAGTTCCTGATCACAAAACTAAGTTGTAAGGTCAACGAAGTGTCGGAACGAAGTCTAATTTTCGTATTTTACTACCATACTGGTCTATTTTCTTATGTGTAAGTATTGGCCTCCGTTAAGAAGCTTTTGCTTAAGAAAAAACGTGTTTCTACTTTCCACTTTCAGAATGACTATGAAATTGATGAGAAGGCAAACGACGCCTACAAACCGGATATCACCATCTTTTATAACTGCACGAAGAGTGAAGTTTACTTTGTGGATATAATAGGCTAAAATCAGAATATCATGTAACAAGAAAAAGTATTAGATGACCATATACAGTTTTCCGTTCTTAATTAAATATAGCATCTAATAATTCGCAAAATATTTATGCAAGTAATACTCAAATAAAAATGAAAAGAGAATATGAAGATTTTAGTAAATAAATGTTAAGTATGTTGCAAATATGTATATGAAATATATATGTAGTTAGTGTGATATGTAATTTTTCCTAATTAACTTATTAATTCTAAACTTCATATTGGCATTTTCAATGTGTTTTATTCTTGCACTGTAATTGACATTTCCTGTACAAACTTTTGTCAGAAAGGAAAATAAAGGATTGCAAAACAACTAATAATTCCCCATGTACATAACCGCACATCATCAGCTTTTATAACAGCATGAAGCGTAGAGTTGACGTGATGGCTAGGATAAAAGCAGAAGTTTTGTAAGCAAATAATACTCAAATGCAATTAAGAACAAGAGCATATATAGTAATCAAAGCCAGTAATAATTTCTCATGTATAAGCAGTTCTTCAGTTCTTTTTCTAAACATCGCCTTTAAACAAAAATAGCTAATAATAGTACAGAAAATGACATTGAAATTTGTCAAGCTACAAAAAATTCACAAGAAATTAAAACACTATGTAAATTTTGCACACTAAGGAAAAATAGATTTACACAGCACGAGTGTACAATATACTTTATTCATATTTTCAATGAAAAGGCGGCAACGACATTTTATTTCATAATTTTGAATTTACTTTCTTTCTGAATTTGGACTAAAACATAATAGCTAACACATATTTAGTTGAATAAAATGGTGCTACTTGGCTCAACTACGGGTAATTGTAGTAAAATTCTTTAAAAGTTTCACCAATTAATTTACCAATTTCTTACACACATTTAATGAAATTCTGAAAGCTGAACGGAATATAAGTCTCTCGCCATTTTTCGCAATGATACATGTCACACTAAGTCGGCAATGAAAACCACTATTAAATTTTTGGCTTAAGAAGTCACTGGATCTTATAAAATCATCTTATAGCACATCTGTAATCAGTTAAAGGAAAATGCAAATATTTTAATGATTCACTAGTTGCTCATAATCATTTCCCTATATTTTTTCTTAGCACCAGATTTACGGGTAATTTGTGCCCGGAGTAAGGTAAACCCAAAAGTAATCTCTAAATAAACATCAGAAAATAACGTTTCCTTGTTGGAAGATATATACTTATTTAGATATTTTAGTTGTTCTATCGGTTAACATGCCAATGATTTATAAACAAAAAGTTGGCCTGAGAAATTATAAGAACTATACAGATGAATCTCTAAGAGCATGTTTAGCTTCCGTAGAAAATAATGAAGTCACTCAAAGAAAATTCACTGAAAAATAGGGTAACCCAGTTAAAGCCCTATACAAATTGTACGGACTTAGTGATAAGAACTTTTTGAAATAGTTAGATGAAATGGAACAATGAATCGTTTCAGTAAAGATCTACACAATGCTAGGATATAGATATTTAATTGTTATTATTATTATAAAATATTCAGTATAAGAAAGACATAATGAAACTAATTAATAACTGCAACGAAAAATATCTTCATAAGATAACCTGGATTCTACAAGGCAATGTTTCGATGAAAATATGGAAAAATTTGTGACCGTTATAACTTTTGTAGTTTCAGTTAACCTCGAAGCTTTTGCATATTTTCTCTTGTACTGCAGTAGATACTACTGTGCGAATATATAAATCAAATGCACACTTAAAGGAATTTAACCACACAATGATATGGTCAATAGTATATAACTCTTTCATCTTGTTCAGTCATGACAGTAGTATTACGACAATAACGGTGAGGTTTAGACATTTTGTTTTGTATGTGGTTCACCTCTTGTTTAGTATAAGTAAATTTATTTTTTGTGATATGTTTACTCACGTACTAAATTTGAAGTATTTTCTTTTACAATCAGTATGTATAGTTTTTTCTACTTTTAATTTACTTTTTGATTTAACAATACTTGATATTTCACAAATAAATTGATTGCCACTCCCTGGAACTTTCGCCCCACATATGCAATGTATATTTCTGCTACACCCCTGTCTAATAGAAAATTTTCAAGAAATGCCTCTTAATGTACGGTAAACAATTAATGTTTTTTATTTATTCGGAACCATACGAATAATGTGGTAATATTATTGTGTGTTTATTAAATGGTTTTTAAAGACTATCGATTTCACTGATCATATCTAATAAGCACCTATATTTTCGGTGTTATACCGAATATTATGCTAACATTTTAATTGGGTATTTCCATATAACATTCAAAGGAGTGGATACACAGATTCCTAAGTTTAGTTAGGAGGTATCCTTCTAACCTTATAGTTTGTTTACAAGTATTTTAATATAATATTAAGTACTTTAGATATAATGGTAACAAGGAGTGAATAAACAAATTCCCAAGTTTAGTTAGGAGATATACTTTTAACCTTATACCATTACATATTTGGAAGTAACAGTTTTTAAATGATGTTATATGGAGTGAATATACAGATTCCCAAGCTTAGTTAGGAGATATTCTTCTAACCTTGTAATACAACAATTAATTTATGTTTAAGCACATGTAAACCATTTACATGGGATAGACCAGATTTGAATGAAACTGAAAGTCCTTTAAATTCCATTTAGCAGTTACAAAAAGGTAATAATATTTAAAAATTTGTTTGCAATAGTTTTCTTTTGGCTTTTCTAAAACAATTTTCTACTAATTATAACAGAATGTGACAAGGTATTTAGGCTTCGTTTTATAATTTATAACCAGTTGAAGAAATGACTTGATGTTTATGCATTTTTTGTATTAAGATATTCAACGATATGTAGCAAATACATAAAGAACTGTTCGAGGGAACATACTCTGATGAAGGTTGTCGACGAGTAACAATATATATTATATATATTATCTTGCGTACAAAAGGAACTTATATACTAACTTCCTTATATATACATATAATTAGTAACACAAAAAATGTTAAAGATAGTAATTCTACTTTCATGATTGAAGGATACGAAAGAGTTAGTCAAAAAAGTAAAAAATTAATTAAGTTATGATATTTGCACAGGCACTGAACGGACGAGGTGCGTTGCTGAATTTTTGGGCCATATGTATTAACCTGGTAAAAAATGAAAAGTAGATAAATTGATGAAACATAACAGCGGCATCTTTTCAGACCCGGAAATACGACTCTTTCGAACCGGGAAAAAAACTTGATGTGGCGCCCCTTATTCTTTTACATAATATATGAATTTTAGCGCCCCCTGAAAATTCCGCCCAAGCAGGTACCCCGGTTAGCCCCCTTGTAGATCCGGCTCTGCGTCTTTTAATCCTGTGACAATAAGTATTACAGATAAGAATTGGGCAATATCATTCTGGCAGTTAAATGGTGCATTCATAGTTCAGTTTTTAAATTCAATAATTCATTTGAACCGTGCAGATGAATGATGATTCATTGCAAAGTTGAAATTAGTTCATTTAATTAGTAGTTTAATATAGTCTAGTTTTCCAGTAAGGTGTAAAGTTTTCTTTAATATAATCGGGTTATTGAGGATGGGAACATCCTAACCTATATAGTCCAGTCAATGAAGGCAAAAAACGGTAATACTGGGTAATTTGTCCAAGCAGCACCGATTTTCCTAAAAATTTTTACTCAATTTCTACTTACCCTATACTTAAAAAAAACAACAAAAAAAATGTTGGGTTAATGGTTTCTGTAGAACCAATAAAAACGGAGTTACAGCTTCTTGGAATTTTGTTTTTGTTTGTCAAAAATTTGAGCAATGAAATTAGGAAAAATTATCTTAATCCAAGTTACACAATACGAATACCTTGGAATTGTATAGATTGGGCAGCATGCGGCAAACTGAACGATATATTTAATAGGGGAGTCCCTATGAACATTAAGAAGATCGTATAAAATCAATGTGTACTCCTAGTTGTAACACACAACCATACAAAGAAGACAGAATTTCGAAGAAGGACGTGGATAGAAGATGAAAATAACAACACTGAAATAGAGATTTGCAGGCCATATGGCACGACTCAAAGATGATAGTAGCAGTATTTGGCATTACTTCACAGCAACAATTTCAAGGGAAAAAGTATTATTTATTTTCAGGAATTTTGTTTTTAACTGGATTAGTTTCTAATTTATGGTTTATCTCTGTATCTACCGTTTAATAAAGCATCGGCTTTGGGTACATAAGGACATGGGGACGGAAGTTGCCTTCTTAGGTAACGATAGCAACTTCCGTCTCTTGCAAAAGGGTGCTTTCGAAATTACAATTAATTTCACAAAGATAACCATCGGGTTCCAAAGGTGTTTGAAATTATGTTTTTAAACTTTAATGTGTTGTTTTTATAGTTTATTATAATCAATAAAAACAAAACTTTTAATGGTTCTATTTTGTTCACGTTCATATTACAAAAAATAAATAAATAAAAAGCAAAAATAATTCTCAAGTAAATTTTATACTTTAAATTCTTGAACTGTTAAAGCCATTTAAGTCCAGTCTATAATTCCAATGAAATCTTGAAAATAAACTGACTACTTTTCAGACAGAATTGAAAACTTTTAACCTAATGGCCCCAAAAATTAACGAATGTCAAAACCTTAATCAAATTCGATATAGATAACCATGAATGTCAGGGTGGCCAGATCTTTTCATTCATCTTGAATCTTATGGTCTGTACATAATTTCACGATTTGGCTAAATTAAAAGTATAATGTTAAAATTAATAAAATATTAACTGAAATAAATTGAACAGTTGCAAGACAATTCCGATTTTGTTGACAAACCAAATTTGAAAGGCAATGAAAGTTACATTGCATGTGCCCAATAAATAGCGATTATTCTTGTGTTCTATTTCAACAGCTTGACTATGTAGAATAAATTTAATTAAGGGTCAAAATTCTGTTAGTATTGCATTTAGTTTAGTTTGTTTTTCACATTCGAGGCAATCCATCTAACGATTTTCTCTTCAAATAATCTGGTAGCACTATTACTTGTATCTGTTTGGCATTGACAGCATATACGTAAACAAAGAATTTTTCATTTTACTTTATTTAATGAATGAACCAATATTATTAATTTTTTAACATTCTGCACTAAAGGTCTCCAGCTACTAAACAAAATGAATATCTGTTGAGAGACAGATGAGAAAATGATACAGAACTGTGTTGTCTTTTCCTATTTAGATTCTCATATTTTTTTATCGTTTTCTGTATTGACTTGAGGAAACAAGTAAAAAATTTCTCTAAGATGTGCAATTTCAAGTATCTAATGAGTGAAGTGAATATGAACTGCTGCTTCGTGACTGATTAACGAATTAGTTCTAAATTGATTCAGTTTACATATATCGGAATCAATGCCCGTTTGAATTATTACCAGTTTGATTTAGTTAGAGTTATTCATTTTGAACCTTGGGAACTGTTTATTCCGATTATAGAAGCACAGAGGTCCACACTTACATCATGAAACACCCATACTGCGAAAGAAACAGGGACCAGTTTATGTATAAAGAGTTTGATATTTTATAGAAAATCTTTAAATTTTACTAAATCAACAAATTCAACTTCTAAATAATATACGATAGCTACAAAAAAATAATTTTTGTGCTAATAAACATTCTCTGTTTGGGATATTTTAAATTAGGGGCTTGACATACGTCAGAACACCACAAAACAACGTTACTTGCCGTTAAATTTGTATGCTAACTAAATTCATATAATAAATTAACTATTTATTTTTTATAATTGAAATTAATATGAGAAATTATTTTCAATTTGAAATGTTGTTAAATTTTTTAGTATTCGAGACCGGAAAGGTATCGCCACTATTTAATCTCAACATATACTGCTTATAAAATAAAACACCTTATCAGAATATTTTAAAGAAAAATAAGGCGCCACAACAGTGACAATTGATTGTCCACAGAGTTTAAAATTCATGTTCCATCAAGTTTATACAATAAAGATTTTGTAGAAATTATACCTAATAAGTTAATTTAGCAAAGAATCTTGTCTTCTTGATTTACTTGGAAGTTGGTGATATAGTTCTAGCTGATATTCGAAGGTTTCTTAGAATGTCATACAGTGCTAACTGAAAGTGGTAAATAATGGTTGATGATTATGCATCCATTCTTAGAGGGTAGCTCATAATTTCCTTCAAGTGAAATTGAGAATATGTTTCAATTGCCAGAGTAAGTTTAAACCGATTACATATTGAACGAGTAATAAGTGTATTAATAAATCAGCAATCAACTACAATTAATGATACACATAAGTCAACAACTACGCACATATTTTTACATTTATTTCCCTGAGTTCATATAATTAATTAGTTTTAACTTGTAATTATATAATATATGTTTCACTAAATATCGTAGCAAATATTAAATAATTTTCTTCTAACAAAACTTATTTTATTTTGTTACTAATGTTAGTTCCAGTAGCAGCTGTTTTTTGCATAGTACCTACTTTTGAGCACATAATAGAGGCAAATATTTTCTAAAGCAAAATATTTTTTTAACTTAATGTTCATTGTGAGTAACTTATTCAACACGTCCATTATCTCAGATTAATTATTAAAATATTTACAAATGTTTTTGTAAATAACATTTTTCCAGACGATACCTAATTGTATTTATTATCGTGAATACGATGGTGCTAAAATTTTAAATGACAGAGAAAAGAATTCAGTTATATCTTAAATGAAAAAAAAAGGATTTAATGTGTCTCTTCATTAAACATTTGTTGGATGACACACTAAGTGAAATATAATTTTAACTAATTCATTTAAAAGAAATTGCGTTAACTGTATGTATTTAATAAATTAAATTAACTTAGACGTCTTGTTTCTTGTAGATGTATTTAAATTAAGGATTAAACTACACTTTAGGATTAATGCATGTGTCGTAACAAAATAGTGGCAATTATTTTATTTCACCTGAAATTGATATCCAATAATAAGAATGTCACAATGAACGATAAACATAGACATGAGATAACGAGACTGAAAGTATATTTCGTAAGAGATTTCATTTTCATCGTTCCGTCTGAAATGCCTCCAACTCTATTTTGAATTATGAATGTTTATTTGGATTTTTTGTTTAATTTATACATAACTTTGTATATGTAAATAAACTACTATTTAATAATATTTGATATTAGTAGGTATTTATCAAATTTTCTCTTGAAAATGGGAGACAGTCTTGGAAATTATTTTTAAACACTGCAAACCTAGAATTTTTTGGAAAATGATTTCTCCCCAATATAATTTACATTGTTTTAAAAATGTTTATATGCATTAATAGATGTCTGTAGCTCTATAACGCTGACGCATTCGAACGAAATTAAAATCTGATACAAATCTATTACTTTATTAATTTTTGCAGTAGATATATCGTTACATTTCCATCATTTCAATATTCCAACCAGTTAAAAAAAAAAAACAACAAAATACATCTACATAAATAAGAGAACATACCAGTAATAAATTGCAATAAAGAAAGAACTGAAATGCCAATCGTCTAATGTTCAAAAAAAGTTCAAATAACGGAATGAATATTAAAAAAATATTAAGTGAACGACTAATTACACAGATAAACAATATCTTAATAACATCACAAAATTATTACTTTCAAACTAAGCAAATAAACAATACAAAAATATTACGGTAATTTGTTTTTAAGTTTTCGCGGGCACTAAATGTTTTAGGTGGTTTCCGGGAATTCATCCGCGTAGTTGATAACTGATCCCTGTGGGGATCGATGGTACCATGGCGACGTTTCGGCAGAGTCACATCTGCCCTCTTCAGGTCGGTTCGCATAATTCTCGAAGCCTTCTGCTTTCGCTTCTAGTTACTCGAATACTCTATCACATCTGCCCTCTTCAGGTCGGTTCGCATAATTCTCGTAGCCTTATACTTTCGCTTCTAGTTATTCGAGTAACTAGAATTGTTCCCCCCTCCCCCCGAACCTAGCCTTGTTCATAGTAATGAACGGGGAAGCCTCCCAGATAATATACATATATATATATAAACCGACTTCCAATTAGTACCAAAAAATTATTAATAAAACATAACGCTAGGCAATAAATAGCACATTACATGTTGTTAGGTATCTACACACAAAGTAATAAAATGTAAACAACAACAGGTTCTCATTCTGTACAAATTAATTATTTACCTATCTAGTATATTTTTGAAGTCGGTGCCAAGTAAAAAACAAGTTTTATGAAGTAATAGAGAATTAAGCAATGTCGGATTTTAAGTTTGCTTGGCACTGACTTCAAAAATATACTTGACAGGTAGGTAATTAATTTGAACAGAATGAGTACCTTTTGTTGTTTATATTTGTTTACTTTGTGTGCAGGTACCTAACAACGGTGAATGTGCTCTTTATTTCCTAGTGTAATGTTTTATTAATTCTTTTGAAATTTTTAGTGCTACTTTTTTTCAGTGTCTACATCCTGCGCTATTGAAATTAAAATATTCATGAGGAAATGTCAATTACGTCACTTTGATCGTATTTTACATCATATGAGACCACTACTGGATCTATACAAATCTAAAATTTGAAATTTCCTCAATACTAATGTGCAATATGTTAAATAAAACAATAATTATTCAAATCGGTTCACAGCTGGAGAAGAAATAATGTACCATTAATTCAAAAAAATCTGGTCGAATTAATAATCTCTTTTTTGGAAGTCAGTAAAAAAATATTCCTACTACAAAAAAATGTTCATATTATACAAATACGCAAAATAACCAAGGAAACAAGTATTTATACGTTTCATTAACTCTTTAGCTGATATTAGATCACATAAATATATATACAATTAAGAAAATGTTTCTATACGTTTATTAAACTTAAAAACATTCATATGTCTATTATTAAACTCAAAATGTGATATCAAAAATAGATATTATAAATAAGTTAAATACCTTGAAATCGGAAGTTTCACCTGTAGTCACATTCAGCAACGCACTAACATTTGAAGTTAACTATACAGTTGTGGTTTCTAAGCCTGTAAGCTTGGGTCCTAATTGATTGCATTGAGACAGAGGTTGTCTTCATTAACAACCAGAAAAGATGCAACGTGTGCTTCGGCCAAGTGAAATTGTTTCGAACCTGGCTAAGAAAATTGTTTCCATTACCTTACCAAAAATATCCATTTACAAGTAACGGATACAATTATTCAAAGGTATCCGACCTCTTCCAATAATTGGATGGCATACACAAGTCACTAATTAATTTGGATTTCACTTTTAACAATGAATCACATGCACGGTGCAACTTAACCTCTTAACTTTTGACTATCAACATACTTCTTTAACTTACCTCTCCAACTGTCGACCTCCAATAGACAATTGATCCTTTCTACACAGACATACATCATAAAACTCTTTATCATAACACACTAAAAATGTCAGAACATATCTTCTTCATCTAATAATCGGAAATCAAAATAACAAAACCCACCAGTATAGGCATCGAGTAATCGATATTAGAGAAAATGTGTACGGAAATCAGTCGCGATAAAATGCCTAAACAACAGAAAATAACCTTCTGCTCCCAATGACAACTCGAAATATAACTAAAGCAAGAAACATAACGAAATATACAAACCGAACAGGAATGGATTAACATTTAGAATCAATTCAATCGAATAAGTGAAAAGTTAGGTGAATAAGATGCTTATTGTAGAAATATCTCAATATAAACTTTGAAATAAACAGCGTAACAACCAATTTTCTATATATTGCGTGCAAATTTGAAAGGTTGTTCGCTAAATTATAAAATACATATTGCATTCTGTGAACGAATAATGCAAGAATATTTCTATTATTAGTCTCAGTGTGATTCAAAATTTGAGATATTACTCGTAAATACGTGAGCTAATAGTATTTGAATTTTCCTCAAAATGTGCATATACATCTCATTAGTAATAGAGTTTTCCTGAATAAATAAATCACTCAATTTACATAGCAGAACGATTTTATTTTAATTATTGTCGATTTATGCTGCCTTAAGTTATGTGTTAATACTGCTCAGAATATGCCAAGTAATTAGCATTAAATTACCTCCATCTTTTTAGGTATGTTGAAAGAAATAAATAAAAAAGTAAAACATTTAAAAATATAATGAAACATTTCTTTTTTTGCAAACCGTTCCAACAAATGGGGTCAATCTTTGGATGACAGAAAATGCACTTTTTCACCTGGTTGACTGTGAAACAAAATGCTATGCATCTCAATGTCAAAACTTTATTATTTATTTGGTCCTATCTGTTAACAGTTTAATATTTTTCAAAATAGATGTAACACTTTTTAAGCAACCTATTTATTATAGCATTTTTTCTATTAAATTAAATATGGAAAGGTATTAAAATTGCGAAATTTGGATATATCGGATGCCAAGAAAATCCTGAAGTTCCACTTCTGTGGTTCGATGACAACAGATTTACATATTGGCGGGTATATACATAAATCCCTCTTTATTGCTATTTTACTCTTATATACCTGAGTGATGGCGGGCAATTTTATCCCATCAAAAGTGAAGTGGGGAAGAGGCCTTACTACTTAATTAACGGATTCGAGTTTCTTTCGTTTTTTTTTACATTTTCTGACAATATTTACCATAGTAATGCATATATTTTTTACACCATTAGAAAGCAAAGATTTTGAGGTGAGAATTTTCAATGGCAAATTAGGGTGATTTTTCGATATTAACTCAAAATAAGCTCTTCTATTTTCAATCCAGAAAAATAATATTTGACATTCTAAATTAAAAGCTTTACACTTGGTTATTTTTGAATACCAAACCTAACCAGGGATGCCAGACTGATTTTTTTCTATATTTACATTAGAATGTGGAAGATAGTGCTAATTAAACACTAAATTAACAGATTCTAACATATCCCCAAAATTATTCTACATGTCATCCATCATCCTTATACAATAGGCAATGCAATGACAATCAATTCGGTTTTTTTTAAATATAAATAGTAGCAAACATCTATTGCTTGATCTATGAAGATGTTGGGGAACAATTTACAAAAGCAAGTAGAAAAGTTTCAGAATAGAGAATCAGTAAACACAAATCTATCCAGATAAGAAAGGAACCATAGGAACCATACCAAAGACCAAATATGTTAATTACAAACCTAAAATTCCATTTCAACCCACCGATTTGGTACTCTTTCTCTAGAGAACTCATCCTACCGTCTCTACGATTGGAATAGGCCAGAACACGAAAACTTTACACTTGGTTATTTTTGAATACCAAACCTAACTAGGGATGCCAGACTGATTTTTTTCTATATTTACATTAGAATGTGGAAGATAGTGCTAATTAAACACTAAATTAACAGATTCTAACATATCCCCAAAATTATTCTACATGTCATCCATCATCCTTATACAATTGGCAATGCAATGACAATCAATTCGGTTTTTTTTTAATATAAATAGTAGCAAAAATCTATTGCTTGATCTATGTAAGATGTTGGGGAACAATTTACAAAAGCAAGTAGAAAAGTTTCAGAATAGAGAATCAGTAAACACAAATCTATCCAGATTAGAAATTATTACAGTAGGAACCATACCAAAGACCAAATATGTTAACTACAAACCTAAAATTCCATTTCAACCCACCGATTTGGTACTCTTTCTCTAGAGAACTCATCCTACCGTCTCTACGATTGGAATAGGCCAGAACACGAAGTTGTACGTTTTGCCAGGAGACTGATTGGCCACAGATCCCTCCAAACGAAATGTTTGATTGCTGTGCTCAAATACTGTTCACTTTCTCATACCCTTTTAGTTTATACCCTTGCAAGGGTTCGTCTTTTTGAGATGGATGAACGTAAGCCATACAGCTTTAATGGTGGTTGAATTCTCGCCCTATACCATGACAGACGAAAGCGGTTTCTGTGGAGCCTATCTGTACGTACGTTCTGAACAACAACACCAAAAATATTTCAATTTACAGACACATTGTGCTCTTCTTCACATGGACAATTATATTAAAATAATTTGACAATTTTTTGTGAAGGAGTACAGATTCTGAATAAAATATTCTCTTAATTCACTTTTCTTCCCACAAATTTCTAAATCCCTTTCCTCAAGTTCTTTTTTTAAATAAGTCACTTTCAATTGGTCCAAACCCACCGTTTTAAATATTGTTAATCTATTTATTTTTACTTCCAAAGTTCCACAAATACACCTACACCTGTAACCACTGTAATGTTTTTATTTACATTTCGGGTTCAGTTCAATTCTTGGATTTATTTCTAAACACAGTCGAACTCACTATAATTTATTTCCACTACTTTAATTTATATTCACAGAACTATTTACAATTTGTTTTCTGAATGATAGTTGTGGCGTCTCTGATTATTATTTTTTGAGTTCTTTGGGAATAACACCACATAAACTTGAAAGTTTGTATGTTTCAATAAGTTCAAACTTTCAAGGACTAAATTAGACCCCGTTTTCACGTTTAACACACATGAACAAGAAATTAAAAAATTAAAAGAATTCGTAATGACAAATTTCGTAAATAACATTTTGACTTTTTGAGATATACAGACTTTCAAGTTTATGTGGTATTATTCCCAAAAAATATTTACAATTTATCTTTACTATAGAGCAATCGAATAAGGTATGAATCCTATCGGCAGCTGTCCGTATTTATATTGTTATAAACTCCGTGGGTTCAATTAATTAAAATTTAAAAAACTAATATTCACTACCACTTTCTAGAACTTTTATATACATCAAATATACACAACAGCTGATTCGAATATCACAATAATAATACAACATAAGCTCTTCGCCGCACTAACTAACTCCTGCGATGATGGGCCGCTCCTTTTAAAAACAGCATCGAATTCTCTCGTACAATCCAGTGTCAATTTTACAATTGTCGAGTTATTTCGAGATTTTTTTTGTACTCTCAGCGATTGATGTATTGGAATGAAACCAGGGTCGGCTAAGGTAAATTTCGCAACACTGCCCCCCCCCCTTTAATTCTGATCGTCCCGGTCAGAAACATCGTCTCCATGGTAGGGAGCGAGTCGATCACCTTCAACTTAGCCCTTGGGTTTCGACGGATACGGTAGAGGACGTCATTAAGCCTCTTGACTACTGCATATGGACCATCCCAGGCGGGTGTAAGCTTTGGAGATTTACCCTTGCTTCGTTGGGGGTTGTACAGCCAGACTTTGTCCCTCTCTTGGAACCCGACTGAATTGGCCTTGAGGTCGTATCGCGTCTTCATCCGGTCACTGGTGGCCAACATCTGCGTTCGGTCTAATTCGTGTATTGCCAGCATGTTATGTCGGAGCTGGTCACCATAATCGTTGATGTCTTGGGTAGGTTCTTCGGGGGAGCCAAAAGCCAAATCGCAGGGTAATGGCAGCTCTTTTCTGAATAAGACCCTGGCTGGAGTCAGGCCTGTACTATTATGTAAGGCTGAGCGATATGCCAACAGGAATAGGGAAATATGCTTATCAAAATCACTCTGGTTATTGCTGACTAACTTGGATAGGTGTTGTTCCAAGGTCGTGTTGCATTTTTCCACCATTCCGTCTGACTGTGGGTGCAATGGTGTTGTTCTCGTTTTCCTGATCCCCAACACCGATGTTCAATAATGAGTCTCGGTCACATTTTTCGATTTCTCTTGTCGGATCGTCCTCGATGAAGAATTAAAATTCACGATTTTCAATAACGAAATCTTCGATAAACCTACTGTCATCCGCCAGTTATGTGTTTTTAATTAACTAAAGAGTTTTAAAAAACACAAAACAAAAATTACTTTATTTGAAACTATCAACTACAATTCTAATTTCAGACTACGTAAAAAGAACAATGTAAAATACATAACAAAGAATTGCGTCGCGTAACCAGAACTTGATTAATCAGCGTTAGCGTTAGCCTGGCCAGTAGCGTAGATAACTACACCATTGTGTGATCAAACATGAATTTACAACAAGAGTTTTGTTTGATGCTTCTCATCATGCCCAAAACTTTCCGTCGCTAAATGACGCATTGTATGTAGGTCCTAAACTACAGAATGATTTGATAAAAAGTCTACTTAACTTTCGTGTACATAAATTTGTTTGTATTGCAGACATCAAGAAAATGTATAATCAAATTTTGGTTGATCGTTAACAAAGGAAACTTCAAAGAATTCTTTGGCGTTCATCGCTCGAAGATCCTGTGCAAGATTATGAATTAACTACTGTAACTTTTGGTGTAAGCACTGCACCATTTCTTGCTATTCGTTCACTATATGAATTGGCTAAATTCAAAATTGATGTTCCTTTAGTTTCTGAAATTATTTTACACAATAGCTATGTAGATGATATATACTTTGGAGCTAACACAATTAACGAGATAATGAATTTAAAATGTCAGTTAACTACACTTCTAGATATTTTAAAGGAAATATCTACTAATGATATTCAACAAACATTATCATCCTTTAATAAGGATACACAAAATACAATGGAATTCACAAACTGATTGTTTTTCTTTTACAATTAAACATTTTGATTCTGAGTGTACCAAGCGTAAAATATTATTGCAGGTTGCCCGATTATTTGATCCGTTAAGTATTTTAACACCTTCTATAATTATTGCAAAATTATTAATTCAACAAATGTGGATACTGGGTTTAAATTGGGATAACAAACCTCCGGATAGTATCATAAAGGTTAGGTTAGCAATTATCGCGTTACATTATCTCAATGACATAGTTTCCTGTGACTTACACGGAATTTGTGATACCTTAGAACGAGCTTACTGTGAAATTGTTTATTTGAGAATTTCATATAATGCAAAAACATATTTTCTATGTTCGAAAAGTAAAGTTGTACCTATTAAGAAACTATCCATTGCAAGACTTGAATTATATGCTGCTGTATTGCTTTCTAAATTAATTGCTTATGTATTATATATCTACCAAGATAAAATTAATTCTGTATTTGCTTGGCGGGATTCCTCTATAGTACTTTCATGGATAAAATCTCCTGCCTATAGATGGAAAACCTTTGTAAGCAATAGAGTGAGCTACATTCAAGACAGAGTTGCTCCAAAGAATTGGTATTACATACCATCTTCATTAAATCCTGCGGATCACGGATCACGGGGATTATTTCCAACTGATCTTTAGTTAATTCTACTTGGTGGCATGGAGCTAAATTTCTTGAACTACTACAAGAATGTTGGAACCTGCCTACTTTACATTTTAAGGAAAATTCAGATATTCAGTTAGAAGAAAAAATCAATGTTTTTATTGCTTCATTAGCTGAAAGTTTTATTGATTCCTTATTAAACAATCCTTCATTTTTGAAAATTAAAAGAATTGTCGTTTTTGTTCTGCGGTGTGCATATAACATTAGAAACAAATCAAACAAATTGTTAAGTGTTTAAGTGCAGAGGAACTGAGTAATGCTTTCATTGTTATAGTTAAATGAGTTCAATTGCTGCATTTTCAAAACGAACTTAAACAAATAACACAAAATAATGTTACTAATAAATGGTTGAGAAAACTCAATCCTTTTCTAGATGACAAGGTTTATAATTCGCGTTGGCGGAAGATTATCTTAATCAACTTCACTAGGGTGTAATAAAAAATTTCCTTTATTAATTCCGAATAATTACAATTTTACAAAAGTTGTTAATAGGAGAAATTCACATTAAATACTTACATGTTGGTATACAAACCACGTGTAATATTGATGATTGTTTCAGTCTTCACTTGATGAAAATTCTTTTTGAAGATTACTTAAACAACAACAAACACTTGTTTAAATTTTCACTTTTTATTTCTTTAAATTTGACATATGTTTCGCCAAGTCTGCCTTCATCAGAAATTGGAAATACAATGTAATGCACAATACACTTGTAATACACTTGCTCAAAACTATTGGTTGATTGGTGCCAAGAAATATGTTAGGAAAGTTCTTAATAATTGTCTTACTTGGAAAACTATTCCAAAACTTTATCAGCCCTATATGCATTCTTTACCAAAGTTCCGTATCTCACAATTAAAACCATTTTCAACCGTTGGAATCGATTTTGGAGGTCCAATACCTATCACTATGAATAGACTGCTCGGTTCCAAATCTATTTAAGCGTATATTTGCATTTTTGTTTGCGATACATATCGAGCTTGTATCTGACTTCTCTATGGAAGCGTTTTTAGCAGCTCTTCGGCGTTTTATAGCTAGAAGAGGTCGGTGCTCTACAATTTAATCGGATTGCGGTACTAATTTTGTAGAATCTAGCAAATATCTGAGACGTATTAGGCACGCCGTGGGTGATAGAGAAAACATTGAGTGGAAATTTCATCCACCGTCTGGTCCTCATTTATCCGGTCTGTGGGAAAGAAGGCATAAAATCTATTAAAACCCATTTGTTGCGAGTAGTAGGTGAACAGATACGAAGAATTATATACTGTTTTAACTCAAATTGAAGCTGTTCTTAACAGTAGACCACTTTGTGCAGTTAGTACGGATCCGAACGATTTGAATGCTTTAATTCCTGGTCATGTTTTGACTTTAGAACCTTTGACTGCGTTGTCTGATTCAGGCTATGCGGATTTAAAAATTAATGCATTTACTCGTTGGCAACTTTTGCAACGTTTACACTAAGACTTTTGAAAGCGATGGCAACATGAGTATCTTCATACCTTTCATCAGAGGGCAAAGTGGTATAAGGATTCAATTCATCAACCTTCGGTGGGTTCATTGGTACTTATAAAGAATGAGTTGAATTCTCCTCTTAAATGGCCATTAGCACGTATAATTAAAACTCATGCAAACTTATTGTTTCATACAACACGTCCTTTGGTCAAGCTTTGTCCTTTACCAGAGAGATAAAAGGCTAAATACCTTTTATGTGGGGGAGAATGTTTCGTCTTCATTGTATATTTGGCGAATATTTATTTTGTTTTTTGCGGGTTATATAAATTAGATGCTCAAGTGCATTAGACTGAATGTATTATTTGTTTATTTATTGGAATTAGGTTTTGATATCCTTAAATTCCTTTTATTTTCCTTCTTTTTCTGTACTATATGTTGAAAAAAAAACACATATTTCGTCGTTGAATGTGTCAACGGCGAGTTTCGCATCGACTCTCATGCCGAACAGTTCGAACTATAACAGTTCAGGGCCTTGACATTATGTGCACATTTTATGGACGGAACTACATATTGGATCTACACATAGTATTACATACACCTTTTTACCTTTCCGGTAAGTCAGCCTAATTTATCTTAATAATTGTCAATTGTACTGTTACATATTTATGTGCTGGAAACATTCTATGCACTATAAGATATTAACTTCTCCAAAATTGTATAACTTGAATCAATACCTCATTTCAAAATTACTGTCCACATAATTGCATAACGATATATGCTGAAATGGCGCTAAATGAGTATTGAGTATATGATATCTAATGCTGCTCGAATGTATGGGTTCATTGTAAGAATTGTCAAGGTTTTTCAAATGTTACAACTTTAAAAATATTGTATTATATCTCTTTTATGAGTGTCACAAAGTTTCTGTTGAGCGAATTCAAAGGAGGTTTCTAAAATATCTGTACTTCAAAACGTGCAATAGCTATACACTACGCGATATGTCGTATAGCGTATTAGGGGTTTTTTGGGTCGCTGATTACGATGACAGGGTCGATTGACCTTCATCACATCAGGGTCAAAGGCATTTGAAGGTCAAATCGAGAGAGTTCAACCCAAAAATCTGAAAAAATTCTTGCTTATGTTTTTGCAGTCTCTGAGTCCGAATCCGTAGTTTGCGCTTTTTCCCAGATGTCATTTGAAGGTCAAATCACGAGAATTCGACAAAAAGTCTGAAAAAAATGTGTGGTTGCACTCAGGAAACCTCCACGCAGTGTCGGGTGACGGTGGGCAATGAAGTTGTTTTATTATCCGGCGAAGTTCCTGGGTAGCAGCTTTCACGCCTTCATGGCAACCTCGCGGAAAGAAAATTCGAGGCAATGCTTCAGAAACCCAGAATCGGCGGCTGGTCAGGGTGGGAAAGCGGGCGCGCAGGCCTCGTCATCATGCGACCGTAGCTTTAGGTTAATGGGAGATTTGGATAATGTACAGTCCAATGCGACAAGTCAAAGTCCTCACAAAAAGTGTCCAAGGCGAGGGTTAAGTGGCCTTGCCTTAACTGGCCGGTATCATAACCTTGCTTTAACTGGCTTAAATAATGTAAAATAAACTACAGATTCGCACTCAGGGACCTCAAGAACATAAGCATGATTTTTTTTAGAATTTTTAGAAGAACTCTCTCGATTTGACCTTCAAATGCCCTTGAACCTGACGTGATGAAGGTCAACCGACACTCTTATCGTAATCAGCGACCCGAAAAACCTCTAGTACCCTATACGGCATGCCGTGTTCCCGCTTAGTTCAAATGTTGACCTGTGTTATTAAATCGGTTTTCATTTGTCAGCCTTCATAATCGAAGAGTATATGCCTTCTTAAAATTTTTGTTCAACTTACTTCATAATAATATTGATTCACACTACTTAACAAAATCAATTTTCTGGTACCTCGAACTGATGCCAGAAATAGCTTAACATTTTTGTGCTCTAGCGCTCGAACAAATGTTTTGCTCAAATCTCCTATGCACAAGATATGTTACTATTACACCAATATTTGCAATCATTGTGACATTCATGTTTGTCATGTTGGAGATCTGGTTCAAGCTGTTAATGAATCTACGGTGAACGTCTTACACTGAAATATTTACGTTGAGTTAATTTTTTCTTTTTTGTCATTTTCTATTTATGTTTTGTTTATTATGATAGATTTAATTGGTTATAGCGTATTTTTATTTGGTTTTATATATGCTCTGTTAGTGTTTGATACTGTTGAGCAAGAAAGCTTAAATAAATAAATAAATTACATTATAAAATTTAATAATAAATTTAATAATATAATGTCCAATTATAAACTTAATTTTAACTTGCCCTTTAACCAGCTCTTCTCTTGTACCACTTACTTTGGCTCTTTTGCTTCTAAAAGGTCAAGGTCTTCTATTTTTAACCCAAAAAAATAATATTTGAAATTCTAAATTTTCTATTTTTAAATTAGAAGGTGGCAGATAATGCAAATTAAACGCTTAATTAACAAATTCTAAACTGTCTCCAAAATTATTGTGCATGTCATCCATCAACCTTATACAGTTGAGCTAAGGTTACAAAAATGGTGAATCTAGCCATCTCTGTTTATGTGGCGTCCATATTACTCTTATATGCAATGACAATCAATTCAGTTTTTTTAACTATTTATAATACCAAAAACAATTGATTGATCTGTGTTAGACATTGGGGAACAATTTTCAAAAGTACAAGTTGACAAGTTCCAAAATAAAGAATCCACATTAGAAATGATTACAGTAGGATCCATACAAAAACCAAATATGTTAACAATGTAACGCACAACCCTCGAGAGAGATATCTTGTTGGTTAGACCTCTCTTTCTCGACTGTCTTGGCGATATTGTGCCGATAGGCTGCTCAGTTAGTATCCGGTGGCGTGAGTTCGTTGTTCAATTGGCAGAAGGACTATGCAAGGGGCCAGGCCAATGGATAAATACAGTTCACAAGAAAAACGACAAGATAACGAAAATTTACAATTTATTTATTTAAATACAAATTAATCAATTTTTCTATTAGTTAAGTTGGTAACAGAGAACAAAATTTAAAACAATCGAGGTATATAAAAACTGTTAGAGTGAAGTTACAAACAAAACAATCTATAAATTCTTGCCTTACAATATCCTCGGTAGGAATGTCTTTCCGTTGGTGGGTTTGCTGTCCAAGGTCCTGATACTGGAGCTATATGCCAACCAGCAGATGGGGTTCCAAGAACTCAGGGCGGCCAGGAGTTGCCACTGTCCTACCAGAGGACAAGTCGAATCAGGTAATACTGCCAGAGTTCTGCTCCCTTGATATGAGGCTAGTGGTTACGTACCTGGGCACTCTTAGCCCCAGTTGATGGCATACATGAAAAAATGTATTGGCCAATTAGTTATAGCCCTTAGAGTATCGATACTGAATTTTCCCCCTGACTAGTATAGGCGTATATATGCTCTATAGGATCGGTTCGGCACGTATATGAGGTGAGGCACCCTACCTTAGTTTTCCCTAACTTATTCACCCTAAATTTACTATTTGAATACTACCAAAAATAAATGAAAAATACTTTAACTAATAAAGGTAAATTTGAAATGCTTCAAACTCTAGGTAAAAATAGATAACGATAAGACTTAAGGTAAATTGCAACTGATAGTTATAGTTTCAAATTAATTTAGATTTAAATAACAAATCAATTATTAATTACAGGTAAAATTTAACGGTAAATCAGATATATAATTAATTATATTTGAGAGCTAATAATGTGTTTAAAGATAACGGTATATAAAAAAAATATATTCAAGATCTAATGTGCCTTCTAATACGACAAACCGTTCGACGACTGAATGAAAGCGAATTTCCTCCGAGATAATGGGAAAACTCAGTACTCTAAATTAATGTCAATGTACGGTACTTTAAAAAATGATAAGGTAGTATACGATAAAAATGATTATTGCATCTATATACATAAATATATAAAAAAAATCAGATGTGAAATCTTGGCATAAACATTTCACCAAGTTAAACATTTAAACTAAAGAAAACTAGGCGTAGCAAAATGCTTTAGCTCAGAACCTGCTTGGCTCTCTACTGCAAACTCAGAGAAAGGAGAAATTAAAATGTGATTTATTTATAACTAAGCAGACAAGCAACCAATCTGGGCCAATGAATAATGAAAGATCAGCGAGTGACTTAAAAAATTAATATATTTACTGGTATATCTATATGTAAATCAAATTCAATAAAATAGAAATATATACATATATATATATATATATATATATATATATATATATATATATATATATATAAATATATATGAAATACAGAACGAAATTCAAAGAAAAATATATATATAAAAAAATAGAAATTGTTAAGTCACTCACATGATCATTCCCAGTCGCAGTCCAACCCAGTTGGCTACTAAATTTAGGCTCACAGGAGATTTCGTCTTGTGGATCAATTTGTCCTTTCCTGAATTTTGGTAGATATCGTCAGTCAAACTCTCCACATTCACCAATACCTAAAAATGCAAAAGAGGTCGGCAATAATTGTTCCCTTTATTTTTTTTATCACGATACGTGTGAAATCTCTAGCAACTAACGATAGCTTATCGATGCCAACTACGTCGCAGATGCAAAGCAAAAAAATTACAAAAAAAATTAATGAACTACGCAGTTAAGCCACCAAATATTTATCGTTGCAAGAAAACGCGGTATATCGATATTAAGATGAATATGAAACCAGATTCACCCAAAGTTTCTTTCCAAAATTATTAATAGATACGATAAAATATGCACTATAGCCGATAAAAAAACTGTAAAAAAAAATTCATTCTATAAATCAAACTATAACGAGAAAATGAATCTGCTTAATTAGAATAGTACGGTAATAAGGAAAAACGATAAATTAAGCAAATTCTAGTAGATATTTTCACGATAAAGATAAAGAATTTTCCCAATAAAAAAATTAAACTCAGAACGAAATTCGCCTACATACCCGTCTTTTCCGGCGGTCGAAACAGAAGAGCGAAATCTACTTCCTTCGACATGCGTTAATCCCACTTGTCCAATCATAAAAGTGGGGAAAGGAAATGACATGTTAAAATTTCAAATTTTATTGAGCGCGAAAGCAGGAATATTAATCAATAGTTGGTCAATACAGGAACTAATACAAGATAATTTCGATAAAAAAAATAAAGCAAAATTTTACTAACTAAATCATAGATAAAATTTTATTAATGACAGTTTCCTTCTTCCCAACAAAATTATATTAATTTAATATTTCCAGTTTGGAGGGAGGTTAGATCAAAATAGCACGTGATGTTCTTTCTGTCAAGACATTACCGCGCCAAATCAAAGGACAGAGTTGGACTTAGAATACTTTCCAAACGAATTAATATTTATTTATCAATTAAAAGCGAAAAAAAAAACGATTGCATAAGCGAATAAAATGGGAGTAAAGACACTGTTTTATTACGGTAGAACTCAGTTCAGAAAACGATATAATTAGAAAAGTGATTTGAAAAGTATAAAAGGTAATTTATTAATGCGACAAATATATAACCCGGAGTAAAGAAAGGATTTTTGAGAAGGTCAACCTGAAAAAAAAACCTTTCGTAAGCTATAAGAAAACCTGCAAAATAAGCAACGATATTAGATTTCCGAAATCAATTTCCTAAATTTTGCCAAGATAATACAGTTCTTAAAATAAATCGAGAGACATGGGAAGCTAAATAGAATAAGTATTCTTAGATAAGATATGAAAATATTCAATTCGGACACATTGAGTTTATAAGATAAAACGTATCTACTTTAGGTGGTCCCTGTATGAAATGAAATGTTTGACCAACTACATGAATACGTTAATGACTACTAAATTCAAGTCAACAACAGAAAGTTGATATCGGTACTAAAATTCCGAAAGGTAGACGGTAGATAAAAGAAAAAAAATATTTTAACGGTATAAAATTATAAAGTATTTAGCAATAATAATAATACAAGGGAATGATCCCAAGTCAGTTAGCGAGAGAAAAAAAATGGATATAAGCCTTAAGTTAGGATAACCCAAAAAAAAAACAAGACACGGTAATATTTACAATGCAAGCTAAATGCAGATAAATTGTTAAAGTTAAAGATATAATACAATAATGAATTGTTGCCATCAAGATAATTGTGTTACTTAACGATTGTGGAAAGCAAACGAGATAATTCATAAGGTACAGACGGTAAGGTAAATGCATAATCCACAATCTAGCAAACACTTAGGCATCAAAGTACACCTGGATAAGGGCTCCCTATTTAAGAGGGACGATAAGTGAGGTAAGGCATACTTTCCTAATGCCTATACAGATAGAAAACAGATAAAAGCCTAATTATTACGAGAAAGCTAAATTCATAATAACGATATAACGGAATTGGTATGGCAACAAGATAATAGGTTTTACTCTACATATACAATGCGGAAAACCCTTCAAAAGATACACGAGACAATACAATTCTTTTTATTTATATCTAAACCAGACTCGATATTTAATTTAGAACAACTGCAGTGGTATATTTGAATCCCCACTGCACCAAGGTACAGACAGGATTTGCCTGATCAAAAATAAAAAATAATTTTCTACTAGAAAAACTAAAGATATTTATCCTGATTTCTATAGGGGATGGTACAATATTTAAATCCACCCCAAGTATATTTTGGACATGGAAAATAAATAAGAGAATGAGAGAACGATATATTACGATAGATCCCAGAAAGAAAACGAACGATAACAGAAGGTAAACCCAAAAATAGAAAAAGGAAATGAAAAGATTCAGAAAATATACCTTTGTATATGTCATATTGCTGAAAATGGAAATCACAAAAATATGGTAAATTATCTGAGAAAAATTAAGATATAGAAAACGATATACTGTCACAGGTCAGATATCCAGAAGGATAGTGAGTTCCAAAAATTGTTCTGCAAGGAACATCAAATCTAAATAAGAACTTCACATCCAATAAAGGGATAAGGTATTGAAAATCGATAACAGCTTTCGCTCAGGTACACCTAAATCAGATATCAAGAAAACCTGTTACTTTTCAGAGGAAGATAGAAGAAGATAAACGAACGGTAAGGTAGAACGGTAAATATTTTTGAAGCGGGAAAAGTGAGAAAATGCAGCTCTAACACACTGCGCAAGACCTCCATCCTCTACATAAACACAGAACCTAGGACGGAAACACTGCACTACATGTCCAAGTTCCAAAATAGAGCAACTCCAGCCTGCAACCAAAATAACAGCCCTAACACACTGTCCAGAGCCTGGAGTCTCTACAAATCAATAACTGGCTTCCATGGCCACGGTAAGGTACGATACGATACACTGCTTCCTCGCAGTCAAACGGTAAGAGGATAGACGAGATTACAAGGTAAACGATAAGATAATTCACTTCATCATACTTCAAAAAGATAATTCCTCTGAAAGTTAAACATAGACAGATTATAAAAGATATTTACCATAAAATAAGCAAGGTAAGGGAATGCCAATAGGTAACGTTAATTAACATAAGTCAAAGAGAAAAAGATAATATTTCAACAACTATACACGAGAAATTGGGATATTGGAATTCAAGATAATTGTTCTCAAGGAACAGCAGATAAGGCAAGAAAACCAAATCTCCAATTAAAAATGGATTTTATATCGGTAAGAGCCTACGCCCAAGAAAAGTTGCATTAAACACGGTATTTTCGGTGAAAATTATCATTAACGGTACAAAGGTAGAGATATCAAAATTAGAAAGTGATGACAATATAAACTTTTCATCCTCAGGGACGGTATCACTAAAAGGTGGCAAGATAAATTACCTATCAGCCCTAAATCCTAGACACGAATGATTCAACTAATTTAAATAAGGTAAAAGCAATAAGCCACGGTATGGAACTTCTAGAGAGATAAAACTAGTGAAAATAATGAGGATTAAAGCAAAGGGAACCAAAATTAGATATATGCATAATGTTTAACGATACTATCAAAGATAAAAAATGTCATCAGCTTTCGCAATCCTGAAGGGACGATAATTTCCAGATAACAGCAAATCAGCATGAAACGACAACGACATGGATGTTATAGATAAAGACAAGTGACCATTTGGAAGATTTTTACTCCCTAGTTGGTAACATGGACTACCAGAAGTATTCTCCAAGCCCTCCTGGAGACCTAGAAAAATGTTACTTAGTATTACGAGACCTAGATGGTAAAAGGAAAGATATATAGGGCCAGTTAGGGGACTTTTACCCCTGCGCTTGGTTTCACCGCCTTGGGGTATTCGTAGGCCCACCCAAGAGACCATTGAAACGATAGATAGGAAAGATAGGAACTAGTCTACAGAAGACCTGGATGTTGTGGCAATAGATAGAATCCAGTTGGACGGCTTTTACGTCCGCGCATGGTTTCACCGCCTTGGGGTATTCGTCGGCCAACCCAAGAGACCATTGAAACGATAGGAAAAATAGAAAAGATATGAATTAGTCTACAGAAGACCTGGATGTTATGGCAATAAGTAGAATCTAGTTGGACGGCTTTTACGTCCGCGCATGGTTTCACCGCCTTGGGGTATTCGTCGGCCCACCCAAGAGACCAAGAAACGATATAGGAAAGATAGGAAAGATAAAATTAGTCTACAAAAGACCTGGATGTTATGGCAATAATTAGAATCCAGTTGGACGACTTTTACGTCCGCGCATGGTTTCACCGCCTTGGGGTATTCGTAGGCCCACCCAAGAGACCACGAAAACGATAGGAAAGATAGAAATTAGTCTACAAAAGACCTGGATGTTATGGCAATAATTTGAATCCAGTTGGACGACTTTTACGTCCTCGCATGGTTTCACCGCCTTGGGGTATTCATCGGCCCACCCAAGAGACCACGAAACGATATAGGAAAGATATAGGTACGACAAGTTAAAGAAAGGTAAGAGATACGATAATACAAAATCAAATTCCAATAACGAGAAGATAAGTCGGTAATGAAGCTAAGTCGATAAAGAGAATCGAGAAGAGGTATTGTACTTAACTTAGTCCAGAGCAGAATCATATTCAGAGTCCGAAGAATCATCCGATACATGTTCATCCTCAGTGTCAGGGTTGGAAAGATATGATTCTAAGTCCTTTACACAGTTAATTACCCAATTTACTATTACTACTATATACTGATTTTTCAATCGGAAACAAGGGTCCGGACCTAATAAATCAGCCGAAAATTTCTGAAAAGCAAGGTCGATATTTTGATAAGATCCCTGTATGGATGTTTTCGGAATGGGCTGAGAGAAGGAGTCAACAACAACATTAGAAAGGCTCTTTAGAGATACGTCTTGTTCTTTAAAATCAGGCTGTAGACTTCTGGTTACGTATGAATCTGTTGGAACGGTATTAAGGGCAGAAATTTGCGAAATCTTATAAGATAATGACGAGAAGTTAGCTTTGATCTGAAACAGTTGAAGAAAATCCATTCCCAGGATAAGAGTGTGCTTAACAGACGGAATGACATAGACCTTAAGGAATTTAACGATATTATTTACGGAAATAGGTAAGACAACATATCCCAATAGATCTTGAGGTTTCCCATCAGCGGTAGTTATTAACACGGTATCATGATATTGAATCGGTAACTTGAAATCTTTTAGGATAGAGAACCCTGAGGAACCTAAAACGGAAGAGTTACTACCACTATCCACCAAAGCGGTAATTTCACGGTCAAAAACGTTAACAGATAGATAAGGCCTGTTGTCATGAGGTTTATTAACGAAAAGAGGACTTAAATTATAGGAAGGACGACAAAATTCTCTGACTTTTTCAAGCCAAAGATTCCACTCCTTGCGGGTGGAAGAGATAGGGGGTTTTACGTGGACTTCTTTCCTTTGCCCTTGCCTTTTCCTTGGGCGTCGGTAGGAGGAACGGAACTGTTTCCTGGACTTTGGTTGGAAGTACTGGCGACGGCGTCCAGATGACCATCTCCAATCGGTACGTTTTTTGGAATCCTAGATAGGCAACGATGACAGTTTCTCTTCGTGACTGCTTTAGCACCACATCCAAAGCAAAATACCTTCTTAGGGCGGCGGCCATCGGAATAAGTATGTCCCACGGTATTGCAGTTCCAACAAGGAAGGCCAGATACGGTAACGGTACTTATATTGCGAGATGACGATACAAAGGAGGAAAAACATTGATTACGATAAGAGTTATTCTTGGGTACACCAGGTAATGAGGCAGAAAAACTTAAGTCAGGCTCTAATAAATTACTAGAAGTGCTTGGAGGTGGTTTATAACGTTTGCTCCGCGACATAGACTCTTCTAACTGTCTACAAATGTCAGACAACTGGTCAACGGTATCAATTTGAAGTAAAGCGAGATGAGAAAGAAAACGAGGAGCTAAATTTCGACGAATTTTATTAACGATAGTTTTCTCATCTAATTTGACGGTAAGGCGATTGAACAAACCAACCATACAAGCTATATATAGGGTGACCTTTTCATTAATTCCTTGTGTGCGAGAGTCAATTTCCCTATGTAGGTCTTCTTCATAAAAGTAGGGTAAGAAATGTCTTTTGAGTTTCTGAACTAGCTGGTCCCAAGTGCTGACTTTATCCTTAATGCTGTTATACCAAGTTAGGGCTGTCCCTTTAAATAAGTCACAAGCGGAAGTAAATAACTAATCTTTGGTGACACCTCGAGCAATACGGAGAGTCTCAACCTTTTCAAGGAAAGAATGAACGGATTCCCTTGTATTGTTCCCGGAAAAATGGAGATTCCACTTATAAGGTGCGATAGATCGAGAGACAGAAGGTTGGGAGTAAATTCATGGCCAGAAGAGGTCCTTTGGGGAGTACAAGCAGAAGGTACTAATTTGAAGGCTAAATCCCCCTCTAACATTAAAAGTTCAGTTTGCAAGTCGGCCTTTGTCCTTTCTTCTTCTTCTGAATTTTCTGACAGCCTATGGATTCTACCTGAGAGATGAGTTAAACGGGACGAAATTCTTTTATACAATGGACAGGAGATAGAACCAGTAAAGTTCACAATTTGGGTATTCAAGTCATTGATAGTTTCCCTAATTTCAGCGGTATCTACATCAAAGGAAAGAGGACGACTACCAGCACTACTCTGCACAAAACTTCGGTTTGCAGTTTCTTGACTTAAGGCTCCTCTAAGTAACTTACGTTTAGAGTCGACATCCCCAATGGGCTTTATCCTCCGGATCTGCAGTTCATAATCCAATTCCTTAACTCTCAAATGGTTGGGTTCCATCGCAAGAAAAATGGACATGAGATAAAAGATAAATAAGAGAAACCAATAAGATAATAGAGTTACGAGATAGGGAAGTATTTCAGAGGTATGCTTACCCCCACGGTAATTAAATATTGAATAAAATGGAAACGATAAATTAAGATACGGCAAGATAATTCCAATTCACTCAACAGCGATAAAAGATATAGAGGGTGCATATATATATATATATATATATATATATATATATATACATATATAAGGAACGACAAATAAACAATTATTAAATCTCTCAATTTTGTTAGATAAAGGGTGCAAGTTAATTAATTCGGTAAAACAATATGATCAAAATATTGAGGTAATTAAACGATACTGTTCATCAACAGATGATTTAAATTTCCACGATAATTGAATCTTATAGATTACTAGATATTCGATACTCAAAACTGGAACTCCAGTTGCAATCAATTTTTTTCTTGTTTCGCTGTGCACCTCCACAGGCCAAATTTATAAGATAAATCCTTCAGCCAATGTGCCAATTTTTGAGCCCTGCGTTGTTAGGCGTCAATTTTGAAGCAATATATTCGAGAGCCCCACATTGTTAGCGCCAATTTGTGAACGCACAACCCTCGAGAGAGATATCTTGTTGTTTAGACAATACACCTCTCTCTCTCGACTGTCTTGGCGATATTGTGCCGATAGGCTGCTCAGTTAGTATCCGGTGGCGTGAGTTCGTTGTTCAATTGGCAGAAGGACTATGCAAGGGGCCAGGCCAATGGATAAACACAGTTCACAAGAAAAACGACAAGATAACGAAAATTTACAATTTATTTATTTAAATACAAATTAATCAATTTTTCTATTAGTCAAGTTGGTAACAGAGAACAAAATTTAAAACAATCGAAGTATATAAAAACTGTTAGAGTGAAGTTACAAACAAAACAATCTATAAATTCTTGCCTTACAATATCCTCGGTAGGAATGCCTTTCCGTTGGTGGGTTTGCTGTCCAAGGTCCTGATACTGGAGCTATATGCCAACCAGCAGATGTGGTTCCAAGAACTCAGGGCGGCCAGGAGTTGCCACTGTCCTACCAGAGGACAAGTCGAATCAGGTAATACTGTCAGAGTTCTGCTCCCTTGATATGAGGCTAGTGGTTACGTATCTGGGCACTCTTAGCCCCAGTTGATGGCATACATGAAAAAATTTATTGGCCAATTAGTTATAGCCCTTAGAGTATCGATACTGAATTTTCCCCCTGACTAGTATAGGCGTATATATGCTCTATAGGATCGGTTCGGCACGTATATGAGGTGAGGCACCCTACCTTAGTTTTCCCAAACTTCTTCACCCTAAATTTACTATTTGAATACTACCAAAAATAAATGAAAAATACTTTAACTAATAAAGGTAAATTTGAAATGCTTCAAACTCTAGGTAAAAATAGATAACGATAAGACTTAAGGTAAATTGCAACTGATAGTTATAGTTTCAAATTAATTTAGATTTAAATAACAAATCAATTATTAATTACAGGTAAAATTTAACGGTAAATCAGATATATAAACAATTATATTTGAGAGCTAATAATGTGTTTAAAGATAACGGTATATAAAAAAATATATATTCAAGATCTAATGTGCCTTCTAATCCGATAAACCGTTCGACTGAATGAAAGCGAATTCCCTCCGAGATAATGGGAAAACTCAGTACTCTAAATTAATGTCAATGTACGGTACTTTAAAAAATGATAAGGTAATATACGATAAAAATGATTATTGCATCTATATACATAAATATATATAAAAAAAATCAGATGTGAAATCTGGTCATAAACATTTCCCCAAGTTAAACAATTAAACTAAAGAAAACTAGGCGTAGCAAAATGCTTTAGCTCAGAACCTGCTTGGCTCTCTACTGCAAACTCAGAGAAAGGAGAAATTAAAATGTGATTTATTTATAACTAAGCAGACAAGCAACCAATCTGGGCCAATGAATAATGAAAGATCAGCGAGTGACTTAAAAAATTAATATATTTACTGGTATATCTATATGTAAATCAAATTCAATAAAATAGAAATATATACATATATATATATATGTTATATCACACTTTCAAAATTTCTCTTTTTAAAAAAAGATTTTATTTATAGTTGCACAATTATTAACTTTTAATATAAAACTTGAAAATAACAATATAATACTTTATAACAATAAAAAGACAAAATGAGTGTTAAACTAAACTAGACAGAACTGTAAGTAATAATGAATGATGTTACAATGAAAAAGTATAATTTATAAACTAAGAACGCTGACTAAGGTGTCGCAGCGCTTGCAGTTCTCACGGATGTTCGTCTGCGGGTAACTGGAGACGACACGTGTTATGCTGACTCAGCTTGAGAACTGTTGCTAGGTTGTTTCATATAAGTCGATGGAATAACTTATATAACAACTCCCATCCATATAAAAAAGTTGATGCTACAGCATCGACTTTTAAGGGAGGTTCTGCAACTCAATATCCTCGACAGGACTAAGGAGGCTATGGAGTTTTACCCTGGGCTTGATAGTTGATGGACCTGGTGGTGGTACTGGATCGGCAGAAGGGCTGATCGTTGGAGGCTTCTGGAATTTCTTCCTGATGATGCTCATGGAAAGGAGGGCAACCACAATTGCGGTTGTTGCCATTGTGATGATCGTAAACCAGGAGGTGTGTTTCTCCAAGAATGGTTGGTCTAGGAGCTTTTCCAATTCCCTGGAGTATTGTCTAAGCTTATGGTTAGCGATATTCAGGTCTCTGGCATCCAATTCCTGTAGTCTAATGGGTTTCAACTTTGGAAGCTGACTGATGGTTGGCAGGTTGTCGCAACAGTTGTAGGGGATGTTGACTGGGTGACTCTTAAGTGTGATGTTGTCAACGTTGCTGGTGGTCCTTCTGGCATGGATCCTGGTGTTACCGATGAAGGCATTGCAACTGGGTTGGATGGTCAATAGAGAATTTGTCGAAATGGATTGGGTAACGACATCTTCTCCCTTGCACTTGATGTTGATGGGCAACTGTCCGGAAATCGAGATTAACCAAAGGTTCAGATCAATCTCTTGAATATTATACTCTTCGGCATATAATATTAAAGGCTTGCAAGTTGAAGGAAGGGCTGCTGGCTGTCTAAGAAGCTGTGCTTCGCAGAGGGCTTCTTTGTCTATGGTGTGTGGAATAACTTTGGAACAGATCTTATGTTCTTTAGATAATGGCTTACAGTCATTTAGGTCTTCGAAAGATGCGTACAATAGCGAATCGTCATCTCTCGCGATATATTTTAATTTTGTTGGAAGAATATGGTGAAATCCTGTTCGATAATCCAAAACTGGGATAGGATACAAGCGGTACAGTGTATAAGTTTCGGGTTTGACTAAGGGAATTTTTAGTACAAAAACAATTTTAGTATTGATCTGAAAAGCTTCCAAGTCTATTAGATCGATGTATCTAGCAACATTTGAACTATAGGTTGGAAGTGGTAAGTTATTTTCATGAAGTGACTGTGATATTTTCTGAAGGGAGTCGACCAAATCTACAGGGTTTATAATTGAGCTATGTAAGATTTTTAGACGGGCGAAAGAGACTGCAGTTAATACATCGTTGAGGGTATCTTCAATGTATACGTAACTTTCCATTAAGCTTTCACACAAATCCAAGACATTGGCTTGAAGTTCATAAAAAGCAAGATCGTCTGTAATGAACTCAATTGACTTCCTAATTGCTTCAATATTTTCCGAAAATATTTTCTCTTCGGACTGAAATTTTTGTATTGTGGTGTTAAGGTTCTTAATGACCGAAGTTGTTACGGATAATTGTCGTTTCATTAAGTTTTCAATTTGATGTTGGTCTTTAGTTATTTTATTTATAGAGTCACTAAAGTATTGTCCGTCTGTTGCATCTAAGTTACCGGAAATAGATTTCCAAATTGATCCCAGTCCATTAATTAGTCCGCGTTTCTTTCTGTTGGTACTGTAAGTCTCAGTGTCAGCGAAAATTTCTGTATATTTGATGTTAACAGATTTTGATATTTGTTTCAGGAGGCTTACGTGAGTCTGTACTTTTGATTTGAAGATTTTAATGTTAGTTTTGTTGTCGTTAATAGTTTCTAAAAGTCTGTTCAGTATATTGTCGTTGTTAGAAATAGCGTCTCGAAAGGGGTTTAGATCTTTGTAAACAAGGAGTGTTTAAGGGTGCCTTCTTCATGGAAGAAAACTCCTATAGTATTGTTAACAGGCGTAATGGAGTACTGTTGAAGGTTCACGACTGAAAACAGTCCACAGAATCTGAAAAAAGGGATTTATTCAAAATAGGGTTTTAGTCTGTCAAAGTTAACTTTAGTTATTTGGTTTGTTTGTAAATTTATGACGGTGGCAGAGTTTTTTCGTATTGCGGTAATTTCGAAGGGGCCGTTGAATTTGTTTTCGGCTTTGTTTTTGATTTGGGACTCTTTTACGTAGACTTTGTCGCCTACTTTGTAATCGGGTTGTTTAGTAGAAACGTGTTGGTCAAATCGCACTTTAGATTTTTCTTTCTGTCTTTCGGTTTTAGCACGGGCGAGTCTGTAATAATAGTCCATTCTGTTATTTAGGTCTCTTACGTATTTCGAAATAAGTTTTTCCTGGTTGTAAAGGGTTTCTGGAGGCCTACTAGAAGTGTGCCCAAATATGAGTTCATAGGGCGTGAAACCGGTGGTTTTATTTTTTGTGTTATTATAACAAATGATGGCATAAGGGAGGACATTAAATGGATGTTCGGTTGGATGTTCCGCTGTATTTGCCCTTATCATTTCTGCTAAGGTCGCGTGAAATCTTTCAATAGAACCGTTTGACTCGGGATGTTGAACGCTGGAGAATGTCAGTTTTATGTCGTATAGTTGGCATAAATCCCGCATTAAAGTGTTGTCAAATTCACGTCCATAGTCACAATGGATGCGAAGTGGAGTTCCGTAATGTTGAAAGAAAATCAGAAGGGTGTTTACGACAGTTGTAGCTGTTTTATCGTTAATGGGGTAGGCTTGCGTAAATTTCGTGAGTTCGTCCCTAATAGTGAGTGCATGATTTTTTAGATGGATATTCAAAGATGTCAATGTTAATACGTTCGAAAGGAGTCTTGGGTGTTTCCGTAATAACAAAAGGTGCACTTAGGTTTTTCCTACAGAACTTTACCTTTTGGCAAGTTTCGCAGGATTTGATGAATTGTTCTACAGTTTTAATTAAGCCGGTCCAATTGTATTTTTCCCTAATACGTCTGATAGTTTCGTTAATGCCACGATGGAGGTTGTTTTTACCAGAGTGGTATTGTTGTATTATTATAGGAATTTCGTCTTCGGTAGGAGTTGTAACAATGTTTTGGCAGATTTTCAGTTTGATTTCTTTGTCGGAGAGAATGAAAGATAAAATTTCAAGAATGGGAAGTTCTATGTTATTTTCTATGCAGTATGTTTCGGAGTCGTTGAATTGGTCTTGGTTGGTATAAATAATTTTGAAAAGATGTGAGACGACAGTTTCAGGGTCATAGGGCAAAGGTACAACTAAGTATTTTCTATGCCTGACAGATTTACTGGCCATGATGTTAAGAGTGTCATTCCTGAAATTAGGTTCTTCTTCGAAAAAGTCATCAATAATTTTGTCGTGTAAGTCGTTAGTTTTGTTTTGCCAAAAGAATGTAACTATGCGTTTGTGGGACTTGTCTAAAAGTTGAGAATTGGATATTTCAATTTTAGAGTAATCGATTATTGACTCAGTTTTGTAGAGTTGAACAAATCGATTAAACTCAGCGATAATTCTTTCGTCATGTTCGTCGTCATTGTCAGAGTTTTCAGGTTGTTCGGAGTCAGTTTCGTTGTTAGCGAAAATTTTGATTTTGGAAAGGAAATCAGCACATTGCTTGAAATGGTTGATTTTGATGCGAGAAAGAGCATCTGCGTTTTGGTTTACCTTGCCGGGCTTGTACTCAATCTTATAATTGTATTCCTCTAGCTTAAGGCGCCATCTGGCTAGACGACTGCCAGGATCTTTGATGGAAAAGAGCCAAGTAAGCGGACGGTGGTCACACAGGAGTGTAAACCTTCTCCCAAAAAGATAAGGTCTGTAGTGCTTAACAGCCCAAACTATGGCCAACAATTCTCGTTCGATGGTGGAATATCGTGTCTCTGCAGCACAGAGGGTGCGAGAAGCGTATGCAACAGGGAGATCTTTTCCCACGGGGCCTTGAGAAAGAACCGCTCCAATAGCAAAAGCACTAGCATCAGTAGTGAGCAGGAAGGGTTCTTCAAAGTTTGGATATATCAGGATTGGGTCAGATACAAGGGCTTGCTTCAGTTCATCGAAGGAAGACTTGCAATCTGCGTCAAAGATGAATTTGACGTCTTTTTGGAGTAGTTTAGTCAGAGGTTTAGAGATCTTCGCAAAATTTGGTATGAAGCGTCTGTAATACCCAGCGAGACCAAGAAAAGATTTGATGTCTTTCGGAGTTTGGGGTTGCGGAAAGTTCTGAATACATTCAACCTTTGAAGGGTTTGGTTTTACACCTTCTTGTGTGATAAGATGGCCAAGATAAGCCACTTCTTTACGAAGAAATTCGCACTTATCAGGTTGAATTTTGAGGTTAGAATTCCGAAGTCGTTTGAAAACTTCTGTTAACCGGGAAATATGTTCATGGATGGTCGGAGAGTAGACGATGATATCATCCATGTAGACGAGACAACGTTCATTCTGTATACCGAGAAGAATATTGTCCATGACCCTCTGAAAAGTAGAAGGTGCATTTTTTAAACCAAATGGCATACGAACGAATTCGTAATGACCATTTTCGACAGAAAAGCCAGTCTTAGGAATATCTTCCTCTTGGATTTCCAACTGGTGGAACCCGGAAGCGAGATCCAGTGTCGAAAAATATTGACACTTTCCAAGTTGGTCAAGAAGATCAGAGATATTTGGCAGAGGATATTTATCATCTACAGTCAATTCATTTAATTTCCTGTAATCGATAACTACTCGCCACTTTTGTTTACCAGAAGCATCGAGCTTCTTGGGGACGACCCATACAGGGGAAGACCAAGGAGATGAGGAGTGCCTAATGATACCTTGTTCAAGCATTTTCCCAATTTGGGTTTTCACTTCCTCTTTATGAACTTGAGGATATCTATATGATTTAGTGAAAACGGGCTTTGCGTTATTCGTATCAATCGAATGTTTAACCTCGTTAGTGAAAGTCAAGACGTCACCTTCAAGATAGAAAATGTCTTGAAATTCCAAACAGAGATCAGTGATTTGTTCGCGTTCTTCGTCATTTAGATGTTCAGTTCTAATTTGTTGTCTAATAGTCGAGTTTCTGTCTATGTATTGGGATTCATGATAATCGTCTGTATTGAAATTTAGAAGAGGGTGAGTTTTGTCAAGTGGTTCCAGTTTTAAGTCAGAAAAGGTTATTGTTTTGGGCATCGCGTTAGCGTTGATGATGGAAGTTAGAAATTCACCATTTGCGTTAATATGTACGAGTGCGTTTGGAAGTCGTACTCTGTCAATTTCTTGAGTTGGTAAGATGGCGTCGATGTTAAAAAGATCGCATCTAAGTTTAAAGATCTTTTCTGTGCGTGCCTCAATGGTTATTTTGTTTTGTGTAGGTGTTTGTGAAGTAATATTAGGCTTAACGTTGAGTGTGTCGGGTACATCAGTCAAGGGTTGATCGTTATCGGGAACTTTGTGTAAAGGGATGGTTTTAAAATTTGTTATTAGCTGTTTAGATTTTAAGTCAACTATGCATTCATAGTGTTCAAGAAAATCTAATCCTAGTATGCCGTCAAACTCAATGTCCAAATCGTATATGAAAACTTTATGTGGGTTACGTGGAGCGAATGGGATTAAAGTTGATTGTGAGATGGGAATTTTTTCGTGGGTAATACCTTAAATAGTTACCCTTTCAGGAGATCTTTGGGTGAAATTCTTTACGGTATTTTCTTTGAAGATAGAGATACCAGCTCCGGTATCAATAAGAAGTTTAAATTTAGAAGAAGCGTCAAGAATATAGTAGAGATTTTTAGAGTTTACAGTAAGAAGTGGGCTTAAAGAAATAGTTGCTCCGGGAAGTTCAAATCTGGGTTCAGATCGTCGAGATTCAAGTTTTGAATTTGGGTTTCGACTTCGCACAAAGTTGTTGTCGAATCGGGAGGTTGGTCTAGGCTCGGAAGCGCTAGAAAATCCTGATAATCGTGACAATTAAAAGGCTCGACAGGGGTATCGTCAAAAGTTTCTTCGAAGCCTGAATAATTTTGACTATCATCCTCGTAGTCACAAGTATTGTAATTATCGGTATAATAATCCGAATATTGTGAGTAACCATCATTTTGATGTTGATTGAAATGATGTGTCCTTTCAGGACGGTTATTCGGGTTATTCTGTATAACCGAAGGACGAGAATAATTCGGGTTCATTTGAGACCTAAAAGGGGGTCTCTGGAAGTTTTGTGGACGAAACTGTTGTCCTTGTTGAACCGGGGGATTATTTGGGGGGAAGTTTGGCCTTGTTTGTTGGTTAGGCCCAACAGGATTTGGTCTGTGGTTGATTGAATGTTTGAATGTTTTGATTTTCAATCGGCAATTTAATGTGGCCTTCGACCACAATGATTTCGTGTTTGAAAGTTGGGTTTGAGAGGAACAGATTTGTTCGTTTTCTGATCCTCGAAATAAGAAAGTTGAAGCTCTCTCCTAATCCGGGAGTGTGCCTCTAGAAGGTCTTTTGGGTTACTGGCACGAATTACCTGACCTAAACGGGGTTCTAATCCCGTAAGAAGGGTATTCATCACCATTGTATCCACTAGAGTGGTCTGGGCGTCTTTTTGTTCTGGACTAAGCCCAGCGGTTTTGTGGATACAGGAGTGCATTTTCGCACTCAAAACTTGGAGTCGATTATAAAATGTTAGTGGGGACTCATTTGAAAGTTGTTTCAGACGTTGTAAGTCGTGAATAAGGGAAGAGAGATCACGAGAATCTCCGAAATGCAATGTCAGTAGTTGTTTGATTTCAAGGTATGATCCGGGATTTCTTGAATTTATCAACTGCGCCGCTTTCCCTTTGAGTTTATTCTTGATGTGGATCACTAATAAATACTTTTGATCCGCCGTGGACATGTTATAAGCGCAATTACACGCGTCTATAAAGGTTCCCAAGGAAATTTGGTCGCCTTCAAATTCGGGTATAACGGAAAATATCTCCGTTAACCGGTATCTTTCAGTTTCAGGTGTACCTGAATTTGGTGAAGCTTGTGCCATGTTTATCGATATAAATGAATTGGAGTGTAAAGTTTATAGAATGAAATGTTAAAGGGTATAGAGAATTAATAAACTGTAGAATACGTTAATGGGAATAACGATTGTTTGAATGATAGAACAGTATGGTAACCAATTAAAATAGTAAATTCAAATAAATCAGTTATTCAAAAAAAAAAATAAAAAAAAATCAATGAAATAAGTAAATCAGATATACCAATATCAATAAAAAGAAATCAAATAAATATGTCAATAGAATAAAATAATTCAGTTAATGAAATAAATCAATGTTTCATTTGAATCAAATATATCAAAATAAAAATCAAATTGATAAATATGTAAAATCAAATAATAAAATAAATCAATATTAATCAAATCAAATAGATTATATCAAATATTAAAAATCAATGTTCAATAAAATAAATCAAATAATATTTACTTAAAACGAATGACGATTCACCATTACTTACATCAACAGGAACATTGAAAGCGCCGTGTTCTACGTTTGATTGCAGTGAGGACTTCTTCCAGGTTCGTTGTTCCGTTGAGGGATAGGAATCCGCCGCTACTAGTTAGAGTACTCGTGTTCTAGTAACGTTAGACGGATCCTACTGACTGCGCCAATTTGTTATATCACACTTTCAAAATTTCTCTTTTTAAAAAAAGATTTTATTTATAGTTGCACAATTATTAACTTTTAATATAAAACTTGAAAATAACAATATAATACTTTATAACAATAAAAAGACAAAATGAGTGTTAAACTAAACTAGACAGAACTGTAAGTAATAATGAATGATGTTACAATGAAAAAGTATAATTTATAAACTAAGAACGCTGACTAAGGTGTCGCAGCGCTTGCAGTTCTCACGGATGTTCGTCTGCGGGTAACTGGAGACGACACGTGTTATGCTGACTCAGCTTGAGAACTGTTGCTAGGTTGTTTCATATAAGTCGATGGAATAACTTATATAACATATATATATATATATATATATATATATATATATATATGTATAGTAGATACTAAGTAGTTACTTAGTATAAGTAGTTACTTAGTATCTTTTGAGAAAGCCAAATATGATTTTGGCGAAACGTCAAGTGATTTTTCAAACGAATACAGACGAACGGATGTACACCGGAATAAATCATCAACCACATATTTCCATCCGTGAAACAGTATACATAATATATATATATATATATATATATATATATATATATATATATATATATATATATATATATATATAAAATACAGAACGAAATGCAAAGAAAAATATATATAAAAAAAATAGAAATTTTTAAGTCACTCACATGATCATTCCCAGTCGCAGTCCAACCCAGTTGGCTACTAAATTTAGGCTCACAGGAGATTTCGTCTTGTGGATCAATTTGTCCTTTCCTGAATTTTGGTAGATATCGTCAGTCAAACTCTCCAGATTCACCAATACCTAAAAATGCAAAAGAGGCCGGCAATAATTGTTCCCTTTATTTTTTTTATCACGATACGTGTGAAATCTCTAGCAACTAACGATAGCTTATCGATGCCAACTACGTCGCAGATGCAAAGCAAAAAAATTACAAAAAAATTAATGAACTACGCAGTTAAGCCACCAAATATTTATTGTTGCAAGAAAACGCGGTATATCGATATTAAGATGAATATGAAACCAGATTCACCCAAAGTTTCTTTCCAAAATTATTAATAGATACGATAAAATATGCACTATAGCCGATAAAAAAACTGTAAAAAAAATTCATTCGATAAATCAAACTATAACGAGAAAATGAATCTGCTTAATTAGAATAGTACGGTAATAAGGAAAAACGATAAATTAAGCAAATTCTAGCAGATATTTTCACGATAAAGATAAAGAATTTTCCCAATAAAAAAATTAAACTCAGAACGAAATGCGCCTACATACTCGTCTTTTCCGGCGGTCGAAACAGAAGAGCGAAATCTACTTCCTTCGACATGCGTTAATCCCACTTGTCCAATCATAAAAGTGGGGAAAGGAAATGACATGTTAAAATTTCAAATTTTATTGAGCGCGAAAGCAGGAATATTAATCAATAGTTGGTCAATACAGGAACTAATACAAGATAATTTCGATAAAAAAAATAAAGCAAAATTTTACTAATTAAATCATAGATAAAATTTTATTAATGACAGTTTCCTTCTTCCCAACAAAATTATATTAATTTAATATTTCCAGTTTGGAGGGAGGTTAGATCAAAATAGCACGTGATGTTCTTTCTGTCAAGACATTACCGCGCCAAATCAAAGGATAGAGTTGGACTTAGAATACTTTCCAAACGAATTAACTTTGATTTATCAATTAAAAGCGAAAAAAAAAAACGATTGCATAAGCGAATAAAAGGGAGTATTTATTTACGTGTTTATTTATTAAGGTAAAGACACTGTTTTATTACGGTAGAACTCAGTTCAGAAAACGATATAATTAGAAAAGTGATTTGAAAAGTATAAAAGGTAATTTATTAATGCGACAAATATATAACCCGGAGTAAAGAAAGGATTTTTGAGAAGGTCAACCTGAAAAAAAAACCTTTCGTAAGCTATAAGAAAACCTACAAAATTAGCAACGATATTAGATTTCCGAAATCAATTTCCTAAATTTTGCCAAGATAATACAGTTCTGAAAATGAATCGAGAGACATGGGAAGCTAAATAGAATAAGTATTCTTAGATAAGATATGAAAATATTCAGTTCGGACACATTGAGTTTATAAGATAAAAGGTATCTACTTTAGGTGGTCCCTGTATGAAATGAAATGTTTGACCAACTACATGAATACGATAATGACTACTAAATTCAACTCAACAACAGAAAGTTGATATCGGTACTAAAATTCGGAAAGGTAGACGGTAGATAAAAGAAAAAAAATATTTTAACGGTATAAAATTACAAAGTATTTAGCAATAATAATAATACAAGGGAATGATCCCAAGTCAGTTAGCAAGAGAAAAAAAAAATGGATATAAGCCTTAAGTTAGGATAACCCCAAAAAAAACAAGACACGGTAATATTTACAATGCAAGCTAAATGCAGATAAATTGATAAAGTTAAAGATATAATACAATAATGAATTGTTGCCATCAAGATAATTGTGTTACTTAACGATTGTGGAAAGCAAACGAGATAATTCATAAGGTACAAACGGTAAGGTAAATGCATAATCCACAATCTAGCAAACACTTAGGCATCAAAGTACACCTGGATAAGGGCTCCCTATTTAAGAGGGACGATAAGTGAGGTAAGGCATACTTTCCTAATGCCTATACAGATAGAAAACAGATAAACGCCTAATTATTACGAGAAAGCTAAATTCATAATAACGATATAACGGAATTGGTATGGCAACAAGATAATAGGTTTTACTCTACATATACAATGCGGAAAACCCTTCAAAAGATACACGAGACAATACAATTCTTTTTATTTACATCTAAACCAGACTCGATATTTAATTTAGAACAACTGCAGTGGTATATTTGAATCCCCACTGCACCAAGGTACAGACAGGATTTGCCTGATCAAAAATAAAAAATAATTTTATACTAGAAAAACTAAAGATATTTATCCTGATTTCTATAGGGGACGGAACAATATTTAAATCCACACCAAGTATATTTTGGACATGGAAAATAAATAAGAGAATGAGAGAACGGTATATTACGATAGATCCCAGAAAGAAAACGAACGATAACAGAAGGTAAACCCAAAAATAGAAAAAGGAAATGAAAAGATTCAGAAAATATACCTTTGCATATGTCATATTGCTGAAAATGGAAATCACAAAAATATGGTAAATTATCTGAGAAAAATTAAGATATAGAAAACGATATACTGTCACAGGTCAGATATCCAGAAGGATAGTGAGTTCCGAAAATTGTTCTGCAAGGAACATCTAAATAAGAACTTCACATCCAATAAAGGGATAAGGTATTGAAAATCGATAACAGCTTTCGCTCAGGTACACCTAAATCAGATATCAAGAAAACCTGTTATTTTTCAGAGGAAGATAGAAGAAGATAAACGAACGGTAAGGTAGAACGGTAAATATTTTTGAAACGGGAAAAGTGAGAAAATGCAGCTCTAACACACTGCGTAAGACCTCCATCCTCTACATAAACACAGAACCTAGGACGGCAACACTGCACTACATGTCTAAGTTCCAAAATAGAGCAACTCCAGCCTACAACCAAAATAACAGCCCTAACACACTGTCCAGAGCCTGGAGTCTCTACAAATCAATAACTGGCTTCCATGGCCATGGTAAGGTACGATAGGATACACTGCTTCCTCGCAGTCAAACGGTAAGAGGATAGACGAGATTACAAGGTAAACGATAAGATAATTCACTTCATCATACTTCAAAAAGATAATTCCTCTGAAAGTTAAACATAGATAGATTATAAAAGATATTTACCAAAAAATAAGCAAGGTAAGGGAATGCCAATAGGTAACGTTAATTAACATAAGTCAAAGAGAAAAAGATAATATTTCAACAACTATACACGAGAAATTGGGATATTGGAATTCAAGATAATTGTTCTAAAGGAACAGCAGATAAGGCAAGAAAACGAAATCTCCAATTAAAAATGGATTTTATATCGGTAAGAGCCTACGCCCAAGAAAAGTTGCATTAAACACGGTATTTTCGGTGAAAATTATCATTAACGGTACAAAGGTAGAGATATCAAAATTAGAAAGTGATGACAATATAAACTTTTCATCCTCAGGGACGGTATCACTAAAAGGTGGCAAGATAAATTACCTATCAGCCCTAAATCCTAGACACGAATGATTCAACTAATTTAAATAAGGTAAAAGCAATAAGCCACGGTATGGATCTTCTAGAGAGATAAAACCTAGTGAAAATAATGAGGATTAAAGCAAAGGGAACCAAAATTAGATATATGCATAATGTTTAACGATACTATCAAAGATAAAAAATGTCATCAGCTTTGGCAATCCTGAAGGGACGATAATTTCCAGATAACCGCAAATCAGCATGAAACGACAACGACATGGATGCTATAGATAAAGACAAGTGACCATTTGGAAGATTTTTACTCCCTAGTTGGTAACATGGACTACCAGAAGTATTCTCCAAGCCCTCCTGGAGACCTAGAAAAATGTTACTTAGTATTACGAGACCTAGATGGTAAAAGGAAAGATATATAGGGCCAGTTAGGGGACTTTTACCCCTGCGCTTAGTTTCACCGCCTTGGGGTATTCGTAGGACGACACAAGAGACCATTGAAACGATAGATAGGAAAGATAGGAACTAGTCTACAGAAGACCTGGATGTTGTGGCAATAGATAGAATCCAGTTGGACGGCTTTTACGTCCGCGCATGGTTTCACCGCCTTGGGGTATTCGTCGGCCCACCCAAGAGACCATTGAAACGATAGGAAAAATAGAAAAGATATGAATTAGTCTACAGAAGACCTGGATGTTATGGCAATAAGCAGAATCCAGTTGGACGGCTTTTACGTCCGCGCATGGTTTCACCGCCTTGGGCGGCCGACCCAAGAGACCACGAAAACGATAGGAAAGATAGAAATTAGTCTACAAAAGACCTGGATGTTATGGCAATAATTTGAATCCAGTTGGACGACTTTTACGTCCGCGCATGGTTTCACCGCCTTGGGGTATTCGTAGGCCCACCCAAGAGACCACGAAACGATAGGAAAGATATGAATTAGTCTACAGAAGACCTAGATGTTGTGGCAATAAATAGAATCCAGTTGGACGACTTTTACGCCCTCGCATGGTTTCACCGCCTTGGGGTATTCGTCGGCCCACCCAAGAGACCACGAAACGATATAGGAAAGATATAGGTACGACAAGGTAAAGAAAGATAAGAGATACGATAATACAAAATCAAATTCCAATAACGAGAAGATAAGTCGGTAATGAAGCTAAGTCGATAAAGAGAATAGAGAAGAGGTATTGTACTTAACTTAGTCCAGAGCAGAATCATATTCAGAGTCCGAAGAATCATCCGATACATGTTCATCCTCAGTGTCAGGGTTGGAAAGATATGGTTCTAAGTCCTTTACACAGTTAATTACCCAATTTACTATTACTACTATATACTGATTTTTCAATCGGAAACAAGGGTCCGGACCTAATAAATCAGCCGAAAATTTCTGAAAAGCAAGGTCGATATTTTGATAAGATCCCTGTATTGATGATTTCGGAATGGGCTGAGAGAAGGAGTCAACAACAACATTAGAAAGGCTCTTTAGAGATACGTCTTGTTCTTTAAAATCAGGCTGTAGACTTCTGGTTACGTATGAATCTGTTGGAACGGTATTAAGGGCAGAAATTTGCGAAATCTTATAAGATAATGACAAGAAGTTAGCTTTCATCTGAAACAGTTGAAGAAAATCCATTCCCAGGATAAGAGTGTGCTTAACAGACGGAATGACATAGACCTTAAGGAATTTAACGATATTATTTACGGAAATAGGTAAGACAACATATCCCAATAGATCTTGAGGTTTCCCATCAGCGGTAGTTATTAACACGGTATCATGATATTGAATCGGTAACTTGAAATCTTTTAGGATAGAGAACCCTGAGGAACCTAAAACGGAAGAGGTACTACCACTATCCACCAAAGCGGTAATTTCACGGTCAAAAACGTTAACAGATAGATAAGGCCTGTTGTCATGAGGTTTATTAACGAAAAGAGGACTTAAATTACAGGAAGGACGACAAAATTCTCTGACTTTTTCAAGCCAAAGATTCCACTCCTTGCGGGTGGAAGAGATAGGGGGTTTTACGTGGACTTCTTTCCTTTGCCCTTGCCTTTTCCTTGGGCGTCGGTAGGAGGAACGGAACTGTTTCCTGGACTTTGGTTGGAAGTACTGGCGACGGCGTCCAGATGACCATCTCCAATCGGTACTTTTTTTGGAATTCTAGATAGGCAACGATGACAGTTTCTCTTCGTGACTTCTTTAGCACCACATCCAAAGCAAAATAGCTTCTTAGGGCGGCGGCCATCGGAATAAGTATGTCCCACGGTATTGCAGTTCCAACAACGAAGGCCAGATACGGTAACCGTACTTATATTGCGAGATGACGATACAAAGGAGGAAAAACATTGATTACGATAAGAGTTATTCTTGGGTACACCAGGTAATGAGGCAGAAAAACTTAAGTCAGGCTCCAATAAATTACTAGAAGTGCTTGGAGGTTGTTTATAACGTTTGCTCCACGACATAGACTCTTCTAACTGTCTACAAATGTCAGACAACTGGTCAACGGTATCAATTTGAAGTAAAGCGAGATGAGAAAGAAAATGAGGAGCTAAATTTCGACGAATTTTATTAACGATAGTTTTCTCATCTAATTTGACGGTAAGGCGATTGAACAAACCAACCATACAAGCTATATATAGGGTGACCTTTTCATTAATTCCTTGTGTGCGAGAGTCAATTTCCCTATGTAGGTCTTCTTCATAAAAGTAGGGTAAGAAATGTCTTTTGAGTTTCTGAACTAGCTGGTCCCAAGTGCTGACTTTATCCTTAATGCTGTTATACCAAGTTAGGGCTGCCCCTTTAAATAAGTCACAAGCGGAAGTAAATAACTCATCTTTGGTGACACCTCGAGCAATACGGAGAGTCTCAACCTTTTCAAGGAAAGAATGAACGGATTCCCTTGGATTGTGCCCGGAAAAATGGAGATTCCACTTATAAGGTGCGATAGATCGAGAGACAGAAGGCTGGGAGTAAATTCATGGCCAGAAGAGGTCCTTTGGGGAGTACAAACAGAAGGTACTAATTTGAAGGCTAAATCCCCCTCTAACATTAAAAGTTCAGTTTGCAAGTCGGCCTTTGTCCTTTCTTCTTCTTCTGAATTTTCTGACAGCCTATGGATTCTACCTGAGAGATGAGTTAAACGGGACGAAATTCTTTTATACAATGGACAGGAGATAGAACCAGTAAAGTTCACAATTTGGGTATTCAAGTCATTGATAGTTTCCCTAATTTCAGCGGTATCTACATCAAAGGAAAGAGGACTACCAGCACTACTCTGCACAAAACTTCGGTTTGCAGTTTCTTGACTTAAGGCTCCTCTAAGTAACTTACGTTTAGAGTCGACATCCCCAATGGGCTTTATCCTCCGGATCTGCAGTTCATAATCCAATTCCTTAACTCTCAAATGGTTGGGTTCCATCGCAAGAAAAATGGACATGAGATAAAAGATAAATAAGAGAAACCAATAAGATAATAGAGTTACGAGATAGGGAAGTATTTCAGAGGTATGCTTACCCCAACGGTAATTAAATATTGAATGAAATGGAAACGATAAATTAAGATACGGCAAGATAATTCCAATTCACTCAACAGCGATAAAAGATATAGAGGGTGCAACGATAACTGAAATAATTCATCCACACGGTAAATAAGATAACGGTAAATTAGATCAAGATAAGATAAACGGTAAATAAGATATATTATATAAATATATATATATATATATATATATATATATATATATATATATACATATATAAGGAACGATAAATAAACAATTATTAAATCTCTCAATTTTGTTAGATAAAGGGTTCAAGTTAATTAATTCGGTAAAACAATATGATCAAAATATTGAGGTAATTAAACGATACTGTTCATCAACAGATGATTTAAATTTCCACGATAATTGAATCTGATAGATTACTAGATATTCGATACTCAAAACTGGAACTCCAGTTGCAATCAATTTTTTTCTTGTTTCGCTGTGCACCTCTACAGGCCAAATTTATAAGATAAATCCTTCAGCCAAAGTGCCAATTTTTGAGCCCTGCGTTGTTAGGCGTCAATTTTGAAGCAATATATTCGAGAGCCCCACATTGGTAGCGCCAATTTGTGAACGCACAACCCTCGAGAGAGATATCTTGTTGGTTAGACAATACACCTCTCTCTCTCGACTGTCTTGGCGATATTGTGCCGATAGGCTGCTCAGTTAGTATCCGGTGGCGTGAGTTCGTTGTTCAATTGGCAGAAGGACTATGCAAGGGCGCCAGGCCAATGGATAAACACAGTTCACAAGAAAAACGACAAGATAACGAAAATTTACAATTTATTTATTTAAATACAAATTAATCAATTTTTCTATTAGTTAAGTTGGTACCAGAGAACAAAATTTAAAACAATCGAGGTATATAAAAACTGTTAGAGTGAAGTTACAAACAAAACAATCTATAAATTCTTGCCTTACAATATCCTCGGTAGGAATGCCTTTCCGTTGGTGGGTTTGCTGTCCAAGGTCCTGATACTGGAGCTATATGCCAACCAGCAGATGGGGTTCCAAGAACTCAGGGCGGCCAGGAGTTGCCACTGTCCTACCAGAGGACAAGTCGAATCAGGTAATACTGTCAGAGTTCTGCTCCCTTGATATGAGGCTAGTGGTTACGTATCCGGGCACTCTTAGCCCCAGTTGATGGCATACATAAAAAAATTTATTGGCCAATTAGTTATAGCCCTTAGAGTATCGATACTGAATTTTCCCCCTGACTAGTATAGGCGTATAAATGCTCTATAGGATCGGTTCGGCACGTATATGAGGTGAGGCACCCTACCTTAGTTTTCCCTAACTTCTTCACCCTAAATTTACTATTTGAATACTACCAAAAATAAATGAAAAATACTTTAACTAATAAAGGTAAATTTGAAATGCTTCAAACTCTAGGTAAAAATAGATAACGATAAGACTTAAGGTAAATTGCAACTGATAGTTATAGTTTCAAATTAATTTAGATTTAAATAACAAATCAATTATTAATTACAGGTAAAATTTAACGGTAAATCAGATATATAAACAATTATATTTGAGAGCTAATAATGTGTTTAAAGATAACGGTATATATATATAAAAAAATATATTCAAGATCTAATGTGCCTTCTAATCCGACAAACCGTTCGACGACTGAATGAAAGCGAATTTCCTCCGAGATAATGGGAAAACTCAGTACTCTAAATTAATGTCAATGTACGGTACTTTAAAAAATGATAAGGTAATATACGATAAAAATGATTATTGCATCTATATACATAAATATATAAAAAAAATCAGATGTGAAATCTGGTCATAAACATTTCCCCAAGTTAAACAATTAAACTAAAGAAAACTAGGCGTAGCAAAATGCTTTAGCTCAGAACTTGCTTGGCTCTCTACTGCAAACTCAGAGAAAGGAGAAATTAAAATGTGATTTATTTATAACTATATATATATATATATATATATATATATATATATATATGAAATACAGAACGAAATGCAAAGAAAAATATATATAAAAAAATAGAAATTTTTAAGTCACTCACATGATCATTCCCAGTCGCAGTCCAACCCAGTTGGCTACTAAATTTAGGCTCACAGGAGATGTCTTGTGGATCAATTTGTCCTTTCCTGAATTTTGGTAGATATCGTCAGTCAAACTCTCCAGATTCACCAATACCTAAAAATGCAAAAGAGGCCGGCAATAATTGTTTCCTTTTTTTTTATCACGATACGTGTGAAATCCCTAGCAACTAACGATAGCTTATCGATGCCAACTACGTCGCAGATGCAAAGCAAAAAAATTACAAAAAAAATTAATGAACTACGCAGTAAAGCCACCAAATATTTATCGTTGCAAGAAAACGCGGTATATCGATATTAAGATGAATATGAAACCAGATTCACCCAAAGTTTCTTTCCAAAATTATTAATAGATACGATAAAATATGCACTATAGCCGATAAAAAAACTGTAAAAAAAATTCATTCGATAAATCAAACTATAACGAGAAAATGAATCTGCTTAATTAGAATAGTACGGTAATTAGGAAAAACGATAAATTAAGCAAATTCTAGCAGATATTTTCACGATAAAGATGAAGAATTTTCCCAATAAAAAAATTTAACTCACAATGAAATTCGCCTACATACCCGTCTTTTCCGGCGGTCGAAACAGAAGAGCGAAATCTACTTCCTTCGACATGCGTTAATCCCACTTGTCCAATCATAAAAGTGGGAAAGGAAATGACATGTTAAAATTTCAAATTTTATTGAGCGCGAAAGCAGGAATATTAATCAATAGTTGGTCAATACAGGAACTAATACAAGATAATTTCGATAAAAAAAATAAAGCAAAATTTTACTAATTAAATCATAGATAAAATTTTATTAATGACAGTTTCCTTCTTCCCAACAAAATTATATTAATTTAATATTTCCAGTTTGGAGGGAGGTTAGATCAAAATAGCACTTGATGTTCTTTCTGTCAAGACATTACCGCGCCAAATCAAAGGACAGAGTTGGACTTAGAATACTTTCCAAACGAATTAACTTTGATTTATCAATTAAAAGCGAAAAAAAAACGATTGCATAAGCGAATAAAATGGGAGTATTTACTTACGTGTTTATTTATTAAGGTAAAGACACTGTTTTATTACGGTAGAACTCAGTTCAGAAAACGATATAATTAGAAAAGTGATTTGAAAAGTATAAAAGGTAATTTATTAATGCGACAAATATTAGTAAATATCAATGTAACGGGGAGAACGACAATTCACCCGTTACAACAATCACAAACCTAATATTCCCTTTTAACTCACCGATTTGTAACTCTTTCTCTGGAGAATTCATCCTACCGTGTCCACAGTTGGAATAGGCCAGAACCCAGGACTGTACGTTCTGTCAGGAGACAAATTGTCCACATATCCCTCAAGCTTTCCTCCAAACGGAATGATAGTGTATGCTGTGCTCAAATCCTGCTCATTTTCCCACACCCTTATTTCGTACCCTTGCAAGGTTCTTCTTCTTGAGATGTTTGAACTTAACACCATACGACAGTAATTGCGGTTGGATTCATGCCGTATAACATGACAGGCGGTTTCTGTGGGGTCTCCCTGTATATACGTTCTAGAAAACAAGACAAAAAATATTTCAATTAACAGCCAAATTGTGCTCTTCCAAAAATGCACAGCTAGATTAAACTATTTAACAATTGTTTCAATTCAATCTGTAATCCTAAAACTGATGCTGCCCCCCCCCCACCTCCTGGCAGGAGTTAGTTAGTGCGGCGAAGAGCTTGTGTTGTATTATATTTGTGATATTCGAATCAGCTGTTGTGTATATTGATGTAAGTAAAAGTTTCTAGAAAGTGAGAGTGAAAATCAGTTTTTAAATTTTAATTGAACCCACGGAGTATATAACAAATTTGGTGATCAGAAGTGCAGGATTAATTGAAGTTAAAATCATAATTTGATTTATGGAAACCCGAAGTATGGAAAAAGAAAAAATGGACGAGACTACCAAAAAAATATTCAAACAGATTACGGATGGAGTTTCCTTTATCGGCAGATAGTATGGTGAAATTTTTGGATTCTTTGAGAGTCTGAAGGGCTTTCATTTCCTGTCGGCTGAGGTTTGGTTAGCTGGTTTCGCGGATCTGGTGATTTGGGTGACGTCTTGCCTTATCTGTTCTGCCGTTTGGTTATCTAAATTTGCGAGGCCTTTTCTCAGTCTAACAATATAACAGTTTGTTATCCACCCTGTATAAATATAATACAACTCCACCCGTTTTTCAACCACCTGTTATATACAACTATTTATGGTCCACTCAATATACCTTTTATGAACCACCCCGTATAACTTCCGTCATATTTGAGCCACATTGTACACATGCAGCTGCTTGTAGGCCACTCAAGATACCTTTTTTTCAGGAATTTTTTAAATCAATGTAATTCCACTCCGCTCTAAGTTGGCCTATTCTATATATGGAACACCCTGTAAAATTCCACTTGATTTATTAGTTGATTTTTTTTTAAATCGATACCTGTTAAGGTCCTCACAGACACTCATGCTTATCGTCCGTTTTGCTTGTTCAGATTTGGAGTAGTCACGCAAAACGGAAGACAGATGAACCCCACACACATTCAGTATCCTATTCAGTTATTCGTCTTCTAAAATTAGACAAGTTCTTAAAGATTTAATTTTCTTTGCAACCATTTCTTTATTAGCTTTTGAGTCGACTCCTTTCAATTTTTCAATTAAAATATCACAGCCAGAATTTTTTGTCTGTTTGTTTGTCTAATCTTTATTTTTTATTTTCTACAAATGCTCATTGTCTCTATACAATTCTATAAATTCCGTAAGAAACTCTCTTGGCATCAATCGCAAGTCACTATTTTATGTCAAAACAATTAAAATAATTACTAGAAAGACTATAAAGTAATCCACATAGACAACTCTGTCTTTTTATCAAACAAATCAACCGGTCGCTGATTTGCTTCATGCCCAACAATTGACGGAACGCAACAACTAAAACGGACGAGTTGGTATCATACACGCTCCTACTTGCTTAAATCTGAACAACCAAAACGGACGACAACTATTCGCGTCTATGGGGGCCTTTACACTGGCATATTCCGAATGTTGGATAAATGCTAAGTTGTTGCAAGTACGTATCCAATATTTGCTATAGAGCCAATTGACTAATTGTGTGCTACCGAACATGGTAGTTGTTTTTCCGCTAACAGACAAACTACAATTTTATAATGCTATAGAAGATGCACAATACTTCTGGTCAAGAGACAGCCACACACTTGTACAGTTAAGAAAATTCAGTTTACTTTTAAAACTAGCTGACCCGTAGCAGCTTCGCATAGGCTAGACAATTAGGGCGTATTTGACGTTTTTTATTTGGTAATTTTCACATCCATACATTATAGGGCTACACCGATTTCTAAAAAGACATTATTTTGATATTTAATATAAACAGAAGAGCTACACATATTTGACGTGTTTGATATTTAATATTGCGGGTGTCCGTTTTCCATTTGATAATTTTTTTGTTACATACATTTTCACTGCAATCTTTGACAGTTTTAATTTTTTTGATATTTTTGAAATTTTTGGTATTTTAGACATTAACATTTTTGACATGTTCGATTTACCTAAATTTTTATAATTTTTGACATTAATATTTTTGACATTTTCTATGTTTGACAGTTAGACAATTTGGACATTTTTGTTCAATAAGAGAAATTTCGAAAAATTCCACATCAATCCTCTATTAATTTAAAATATTAATATCATAATTCTCATATCTGTATTATTTTCGGTTAATGAGAAATTTTTATATTTTCGTAAAAATCACCCCACTTACCCCTATCAGATAACTGAATTTTCGCAAAATAGTAAAATCCGCTTCTATTTATTAACCGACGTCTAATAAGGAGGAGCTTGTCAATTCGTCGTCATTTTTTTATGTATTACCAAAGAGTCATACATAAACAATTTTAATGAATTAAACTGCATATAATTGTCTATAACTTTAGGGTTTTCCAGGAAATCAGAAAAAAATGTAATTAAGGTACTACATTTCAGTGAATTTAAAGGAATCTTCACTGTTTTCGCGAAAACGGCTCAAGAAATTTGAATATTTTAAATTGTATTTTACAACGATATGCTCCAGCTTGATTCCATATAATTTTCATAATAAATATCTAGTTTAAATGTCAGTGAAAGTATATGACACAGGGTATTTGTAAAGGCTTTCAATTTGATTCATTTGAAGTCAGTTTCCCTTAGAGACGAAGTTAAGTTATATTCCATTAATTTATCGAAACGAGAAATTGTTATGCCGGCGATCTTTTCTATATCGTATACAGTTGTAGGTGCGTGCGTGCGTGCATGTGACATTAGGTGGTACATAAGCAGGTGGATACATAGGAGCTGGAATTGAATTAGTTATAAAGGGTCGTTCAAAAAATTGTATTGGGCTGCATATAAGTAGTTGCATATACATGGTGGTAGAAATAAGAGTGGAGCAAAATTATAGTTATACAGAGTGAATATTTGCGTTATAGAACGAAGTATAATTACAGTTATAAAGAACGCTTCAAAACATGTTAGAATCAGTCGAATATACAGGATGGTTGAAATATAAGGTGGAGTAGAACTATAGTTATACAGGGTGGTTAAAAAAGTTATATAGTGTGGACATAAGTAGTTTGAAGTAAGGGTGGAGTAAAATTATTGGTATTCATTATGTATCAAAAATTTCTTACATAAGCATAAGGAGGGGTATAACATAATTATAGACATATAAATTTTGGAAGTGGGTGGGTGAAATAAATAGTAGAGTAAAATTATAGTCATAAAATATGGTTCAAAAATATGAATTGTGTTATATAGGGTAGCAGTTGCATAAATAGAATAGAGAGAGGATTTATAATTATACGTGGCTTAAAAGATGTCAGGATTGTTGCTATATTGTGTGAAGTTGAATTATAGTTGTACAGATTGGTTCAGAAAATGAAAGACAAATAAGTTTGCCGGGGTGACCAATACACAGTAGCTAATACAGTGTGGATGCAATATAGAGTGAATTAGACTGGCACTTATCGAAAGTAGTCCAAATAATAAAACAAATAAAAACAGTTAAAAATATTTGGAACACATAGAAAAAGAATACAAATTACAGAGGGAGAAAGAAAGAGAGAGAGAGAGAGAAGAATAATAATTTCGGTTCCAGAGAAGTAGTGCTTTAAAAAAAATACCCCACTTACCCCTTTCGGAGAACTTAATTTTGGCAAAATTATATTTTTATTTATTTTAAAAGCCTATATATACCAGTAGTTAAACAAAGCGGTTTCTGGAGCGGAAGTGGGCATAAAGGTAACCAGTCATCGAGTTCTCGCCGGGAGCTGCTGCCGAGCTGTTGGTAGTTGTTGTTTGGATAAGAAGAAGACATTGGGAAGAAGAAGACATTGGGGGTGGTCGTAGGGGTGCGCGAAAGACATTTGGTGTGTCGCAGAGGTGCGTGCCATCTGTTGTTATTAAATGAAAGCAATTGTATTGTGGGTTGCGTGGGTTGCAGAGGCACGCCATCTGTTGATGGTGTGGGTGGTTACAAAGAAAAAAAGCTAAATACTGGGCCGGGTATCGAACGCGGCTTGCCTGATTACAAAGTCAGGTGTCCACCGAGCTGTGCTAATGCGGTTAATCGAGAAATGTTTATTTGAAAAGGTATAGTACATGCCCGTTGGTGGGCGCGGGTTTTTGGGCGTTGTTCGGTTAGATATTTGGGGGCTGGATGGGGGGATATGATATTTTGTTGTCTGTAAAAAAATTTAAAATCTTGGTATTTTGTTGTCTGTAAAAAAAATTTAAAATCTTTTGCTTAAGCCTGCATGCGCGAGAACGTCCACTCTTCGAGTCTATAGTTATCGTAAGCGACCGCCTACCTGCGCAAGAACGGCAACTCCTTCGAGACTCTGATTTTGTCGATGATTCAAGGCATTGAACGCCTGCAGGCGCAAGAACGTCCACTACTTCGAGTCTATAGTTTTCCTAAGCGAGCGCCTACCTGCGCAAGAACGGCAACTCCTTCGAGTCTCTGATTTTGTCGGATGATTCAAGGCCGAGCGTAATAATTTTGAGACTTGGAAAAATTTTTAATGATGAATCAAGAATTTGATGTTATGGTTTCTAGTAGTCTTCTGCTATAATTTTTAGTATAAAGTAACGAAAGAGGTGCAAGATGAGCATAGTGTCTCACCAACTACTGTTGAATGCAGATCGATAAAAATGACTTTACTTAAATCAAGTTTTATAATATTCACATTAATTTTGAAAAATGTCTTGTATGTTAATATACCTTATGGAACCAAGGACATGGCTGTATGCCCTTCAGGGAACTGTTTGAACCGCTCCAACTACACATTGATGGCTCGAGATAGATTAAACGATGGACGGCTGCCTGTATATTTTGCTCGCCTGTCAAACACAACAAAAAATTTCAAACTGAAGCTGATATTTTCTGATGACACTGAAGGTGACACTGACTGGATTTCAGCAGCTTCATGCCAAGATGAAAAAACTTTACTATCCAACAGCTCAATGACTATACGTGATGCTAACCTACAAGAGGAGCTCCACAAAGTGCTAATTCTTATTTGTGTAACACTCTCTACAATTACAATATTATTACTTAAATTAATTGTGAAATGTATTAGGAAAATAATGAATAATTAAAACACATAGTTATATACAATGTTTTATTTATGCAAAACACTATTCAGAAGCCAATAATAAAACTACATCAACATTTTCTTTTGCACATCGTACTGGATCATTGCAGCGGCAGTGAAAAATGCATGGAGACTCAGAAGGTTTCAGTTCAACAGCGCCATTGAAGTTTTCCAGATTGATTAGGTGATAGTGTGATTCCCATCTTCGTTAAGCAGTTTTCTCAAATTGTGATTTTCAGCTCTTCAAATAACTTGTTAAATAAAAAGTCATATTTCTGATGGCCTCGTACATATATGTGCGTGCATTTGGTTAGGAAAATTCTCAAAATGTCGTCATAGTATTCAAATCATAGTGGCCATCAGAGTAGTGGAGTCCATGTAGCCGTTGTTCCAAATATCGTACTTGCCATTTGTCTGCTGCTGATAGATAGTTAAAACGGTTTAGGTGGTTTAAACAAAAACACTCCTGTGCGTTTACGTGTCTTGATAACCAATTCCTTGGGAACAAATCTTCCCTCGATTTCGAAACCTTGAATGTCGACAATTGCATTTCCAGTGTGAACCGTTGAAAAGCTATAACGAAACTGATTTTCTAAACAGCTGAGTGATCTAATATAAGCTTCGGACAATTTCGCTGAGTGGAGAAATTCCATTAGGCAATCGTGGATAATTATGCAGAAGGCTCGGGTCTTATCGGGAAATCCCGTCTGGCTTTCAATATCCAAGCGAATATCTACAGTCGAGGATTTCATGGTGTCCTCACGTCGGGAGCAATCGATGACGAATAGGGTGTGCGTCTTGAATGCAACATAATCCAGTAGAGGGTGTTTGCCGCCGCCAAAGCTGGATAAAAGTCCGTATACCTTTTGTACGCCTCACCGTACTCACTCTTTGAAAAATCTAAATCAAATCTCTCCATAGGCCAAAATTCGCTGTTTAGATTTAGACGAATTTGGAAATGTGAATATTGTCAAATTCCGTGGATCTTTCTTGATGTTGCTGTGGCGATCCGTTTGAAAGGCTAAGATAACGTAACGAGGCTTTCCAGTGCGGCACACGTCTTCACAGCCCAAATTTCACGAGTAGCACCTGTTTTGAGAGCAGGCAACTCATTTAGCTCCCATTTACGAAACGGTAAAATTATACTGGAATCCGCTTTGACGGCTTGCAGTAAATCCAATTTAACGTCATCGTTTGGAAAAATGTGACGGACTTTGAGTTCGATGTTGTTTATTGTCACTTTACCCTGGTAGCAGCATCCGTGATTATAAGGCAATCATCATCGCTACGACTTCGCACCAGACGAATTGTTTGTTTACCACACATCACTTGCTTGTAGTCGTTGAAGATGGAAAAAAATGTCCCAATGGAATGTACATGTGAAAAGTTTTATCGGCGGCATTCATATACGCTTTATGTGGAAAATTCCACCCGGCTATGAATAGGTCCTTTGAACTGTTGGGGTCGTAGCACAAGTATCCACGAATTGTACTCACGCGACCAGGGTCTCTCACGGTTTCAATTTCCTTGCCGCACAACTCGTACGTAACGCTGTCGAAGAAGAAAGCTCCAGCATTTGGTGATAGAGAAACATCTCCATTGCCTGCTGTCTTCACCACTTGTCCCTGGATTGAGATGCAGGAATCAGCCATGGAAAACCAACAATCTGTTTGATTGACGGTGATTCAACGATATCATTGTTGCCGAATGACTTGACGTATGGATAGTAGGTTCGCAACTCCTCGCGTCTTACACTATCATCAAAATTTGGTTTGCGGAAGATATCGAACATTTGAGGAGTTGACATGGTAGCCGAGCGTTTGTAGAAACAATCTGTTTGAGAGCGTGAGTGATCTCTTGAGAGGTTTCATAGAAACTGATGGTGACGAGGAGCGGTTAACCTCTTATATGGTTCTTCATCAAATACAAGTCGACCCATTATTATTGTATTGTTTCAGTCAAGTCGAATGATGATTTCTTCACACGAAAATTCACAGTCAGAGTCTTGATTCAAAATTTGCAATGTGAGGTTATGTATTTCGCTTCTGTTAATCGGCAAATAGATTAAATGCTGAGGTGTTTCGTCGATGGCAAAACCAGGATCAACTGCAACGGCAAACTCGTAAATGGTGTGTGAAGGAGTGTTATTGTAGAAGGCTCCCGATGTGATGTTGCTATCGAGATGAATCGTTCTAACTTTTATAATGTTCACTGGTAAATCGGAACTGTGAACTTGATTGCGTGGTAGCAGCTGTTTAGAGAAGCCCAGAATATCACCGATGCTGTCTTGCGGTTGAAAATCCACAGCGTACTTGCTGCTGAAAAGCTCACACTTGAGAGTATTGTTGTTGGGTTTCAATGAGAAAATATTCTCAACGTCCTTTGCCAAATGAATGCCAAGTGCCTTTCTAATATAAGCTTCGATGTCACCAATTTCGTATGAACCTTCGGGCAAGTCGATGAATGGTTGCGTGTTTTGATCGTCAAACAGGTAGATCTTGTCACCTCTCTCAATGTTTGGGATGCTGTTGTACGAGTGAAAACTCAATAAAGCTAGTCCGTAGTTGTAGTTGGAATCCAACTGAATAGGTGGTTGAAAATCAATCGACAGTATTGGGCTGCGACCTTTCAATGTGATGATCACAGACATGACTGATAATTATCCGCTTGTTAGCTGCTAATATAGGTTAAAGTAAAACAACAATAATGCAAAATATTTATTTTTTATTATAGAGAAATTTCAAGCATAAATGGCCACAATTTGATTGATTGTACGTCTGATAAGAGTCATTGTTGTAGAGGATTTTCACTCCATTGCCAAAGTAGTTGGCTAATTCTTGGGGTGGTTTCAAACATCCAAAGCTATCAAAGTACTGAACGGTGTTTCCATTTCGCACATAAGCTACCCAATGCGTACCGTGATGACTGCTGGTATCCAAATTAACGATGGCAGACTCCTTTGTTTGTGAATGTTTAGGTAGGTGTTTCGCATAAATACTCCCCTAAAGTAGGGGATCTTCAAATGTTTGGCATATTGCTCAAGCTCGTGATTGTAAAGTGCTCGATTGGGTAGCTTTATTGGGAGTTTTTTTGCTTCTTTAAGTAAAGCCCGAAGCCGTTGCGGGACTTTTTAAGAAAAATACCGCTTCCTTTCTTTGCAAGCTCTTCCATGGCTTGATTATGGCGCTGGTCCTCCTCCAACTTCTTGCGGGCGTTCTTTGCATCTATCACGGCTTTGGCTACTCCACTGGCTCCCCCGGCAAGAGCTCCTAGTGCTGACAACCCCGCAAATAGGGGTATTAGTGGGAGAAAACCACCAATTTTCGACTCAAAAGGATGACTCGAGGTACAGGATTTTCTTGCGACCACCTGCCTTCTTAATGACTGCTCGGGCTGCTCTCAACGCCAATAACGATGTCTTACGGACATCACTTCCAGATCCGGCAATAGCTCTCTTGATTGGTAGAACCACATTCTGTCGAAAAGATTTTTTTCCACATCGTTTTTTGATTCCAAGCCCCATCTTGCGTTTAGCCTTCATGCCTGTAGTTATAAGCCAAGAAGCTGCTTTTTCTCCAAGTGAAGCGTCCTTTGACTTGAATCTCTCCCAGGCTCGATTTTCCAACTCGTAATCAGCCTTATGACGATCCGCCAAAGACTTGTATTTACTGTAGGCGATATCGTGCGCTCGACAAGCAGCGTCTGTCTTATTGATTCCCTGCTGACCCTTGGAGAGACGGTCTAGAAGTTTTGTACCGGGTCCACAAAACTGATAACCAGGTAGATGTAGTTCAAATGGTAATTTATTGATTGCACTATTCAGTAGACTACCTCCTTGGGAGTTAGCATGACACTGATTGAAACTGAGATAGACTGCTGTATTTAATTAGTATACACAATAAGGATGATGTCAGTATATCGTAAGATGTATATGAAGCAACAAGATGTCCAACTGCCTATCGAAAATTTGGACTTTGTCGAAGAATCACCATCATCAGCAAGTCGACACGGACAATTGTTACCAAATTCCCTACGAGCAGCATTCTGTGGACCTAGTGGTTGCGGAAAGACCAACGCATCGTTATCACTGCTATTCAATGAAAACGGCCTACGATTCGAGAACGTCTACATCTATTCCAAGTCACTCTACCAACAAAGTACCAGCTCTTACAAGACGTTCTCAAGCTGGTTAAAGGTGTATCGTATTTTCCCTTAAAGACACCGAAGAAGTAATTGATCGAGTGAGGCACGCGAATGTTCAGTATTCATTTTCGATGATGTGAATGGTGATAAACAAAACAAGATTCAGAATTATTTTTCGATGGGAAGGCACAGGAATATCGATTCAATATATTATGCCAAACGTATAGCAAAATACCTAAACAACTGATTCGAGACAATTGCAACGTAATTGTCATATTCAGACAAGATGAGGTAAATTTGAAGCATGTCTTTGATGAGCACGTGTCTCCCGACATGGACTATGATAAATTTAAGACAATGTGTTTCGGAATGCTGGCAAAATCGTTTTGGCTTTATTACAATAGCTAAGGACTTCAACTTGAATGATGGCCGCTACCGTAAAGGATTCGATAAATATATAAAGGTTCAATAAAGATGATTGCTGTTAGTTGATAAAAATGTCTTCATTGAGTAGCAACATTGCTGCCACTGCTCGAAAGAAAAAGATCAAGCAATTGGCACGTTCTATTCGCAAGAAATATCTTAGTCTGAAGCTGGGAAAGTCGGAACATGATGAAACATTGAATAAACTTTTTAGACCGGTAATGACACCGCTACAAGATATTGCCTCAACTACGGCAAAAGTTCTCACTAAGATACCAACACAGACCATTAAGCGTGAGGTAATTAAACAAGAAGTGCAGAGCTGCCATCAGTCAAAAAACATGAGTTGGAAGAGACACAATACCTCGATGAAGAACCAATCGCTGAAACTAGTATGCACACCAATGATGATGATGATGAGGTGGAGAACGAAACCTTTTACGAGGATCCTGGTAATCTCTCTAAAGAAGCAATAGAGGACTACATGGATCAGTATCCTCCAGTTGCACACAAATATCTTGAAGACTATATCACTAAAAGCGATGTTATTGACAACATATAGACCTATATATGACGCTGCAAGTTCCAAATGGTTTCTTGGGCAAAAGGAAATCAATTTCAGTCGTAGTACTGGTCACATTATCGTTGATGGGTTACAGTTTCGAGGTACTCCAGGGTTATATCAACTAATATTTTACAAGTCACCTGATTATGCTCCCGATGATTTAGAGCGTACCGAAGAGTGTTGGTAATGACATCAGCACACAAGAATGCAGCAGGTCGTTTGAAAGCTTCAAGTCTATATAAATATACTGAAATTATAAAGCCAATGTTTCCTCCCTTGACAAAAAAGCAACGTTTTGCTGGAACTGGTATGGAATTAACTTACAATAACAAGCCAATGGAATACGTCTACTGGGATGATCCCAACGAATTGTTGAACGGCTGAAACTACTGATTGCATCCAAGAAGCAGGCAACACCTCTCACGACAACGAAATAATTGCCATTTTAAATGAACTTAAGGAAGCTATATTATACGAGATAAATAAATTTCGAACTTGAAAGTGTATATTATTCCTTATCCTATGGCAAACATGTCAGTTTCACGATGACTTTAAACAAGTTTGGGCGTAGTGCCCATCAGCAACTAATGTCATCAAATCACATAACCTAGCTTTTATGAAAGTACCTTTTCTTTTACCGCGGAGGGAAATATCGATGCTGAGAAGCTGAAAATTACAATGTCGAAGTACCGACGAAGGCTATGGATGCCGCAACAAGCAGTACGTTGATAAGAAAATAGCAAACGGACTTCAGCAAATACATAGTGATTTTCAAATAGCTTTCAGCAATACACTGGTGAAGGTTCAGCAAACCTTATCTGTGTTTAAGCAAAACGAAAAGGTTAGCGAGGAACGTGGAGCTCAAAACTTTGCTGCAATGAATACTCGCATATTGAAAACCGAACAAGCTATGGAAACCCAACTACAAAATATATCGCTTCTCATTTCTAAATTCAATACATTAGAAGCTCAGTTGGAATCTGCTCGGAAAGAATATAAGGAAACCATCACAAAATTGAAGCCTCGTTTAATGACAACCGTATATCACAGGAAAAAACGTATAAACGATCTGGAACTTCTATGAAACAAGCTCCTAAAGGTGTTGATGCAGCAGAAGTATTAAATATTGTTCGAAAGGATAAGGCTAAAGATCTTTCTGATCTAACTGAACTTAGAGACAAGATGACAAAAGTAGTGCCTGAGCTATACCGAGACATGCAAAAACTACATGATGATATTGCAAATCAAATCTTGGACCAAATCAAAACTTGAAGCAATCGCAGACAGTATTGCTGCAATTAAAAAGCATCATTAGGATCAATAAAAACATGCCTTTGTCTATTTTAAGCAGTATACAAAGATGGCTCCTATAGCGAAACATTCCAAAGAAAAAGTTCAAGTGTTAAGGAACTGCATAGACCTGTGAGACGAAAGTTTCCTCGCCGACGTGTAATAATTAAAGGTTTCGATGACTCCTGGCAGTCGGACTCGCACAAATGGATCTCTATGCAAAATCAATCGTAATTTCAAGTTCTTCCTCGTGGTGATTGATTGCTTTTCAAAGTACGTGTGGACGAGACCGCTCAAAACGAAATCCAGTGAAGAGGTAACTCGTGCCTTTGAGAGTATTCTCAAGGAAGGACGGCACCCGAAAAATCTACAAACCGACCAGGGTAAGGAATACTACAATAGTTGCTTTCAGAAACTAATGAAGTCATACGGAATCAATCATTATAGTACATTTAGTGGACTGAAAGCCGTAATAGCTGAACGAGTAATTAGAACGCTGAAAGAACGGCTCTACAAGTACTTAGTTTGAACGGCACCTACAAATGGAAGATATTCTACAGGAAATCGTTAAAGGACTACAACCATCAAAAAAACATTCCAAGACAAAGAGAGACCTGTGGACATTAATAGGGAAAACGCTCGAGATATTAAAGTATACAATAACCTGAAATTGCAGGGGCCAAGAAAACTGAAAGTTGGAGATGTTGTGCGAATAAGTAAAACCAAGCACGTTTTTGATAAAGGTTACCTTCCCAGCTGGAGTACGGAATTGTTTTAAAATTACGCAGTTAAAATAACTAATCCAGTTACGTATAGTTTGGAAGATATGTCTGGTACACCGATTCAAGGGAGCTTTTACGAAGAAGAATTGCAAAAGGCTGCCTATCCTGATGTGTATCTCGTTGAGAAAATTTTGCAACGAAAAGGCAACAAGGTTAAAGTTCGGTGGCTTGGTTTGATTCGAGCCACGACAGTTGGATTGGCACTGAAAACAAACTATAACACCAAGGTCAATCATAAATTGATAATAAATTATCATAAATATAGACATGTGCTTGCATTGCAAAATGAAGACTCAGGGTGAAAACATCACTGTAAAGTATTCGAAAAGTTTAAGTCAACATATCACCAAACTTAAACGATTACAGAAAGATATCAAATTTTATTGTGAAAAACAACAAGTGATGCAATATTTAAAAGTTACATATATGATGATGGTGATGGGGAACAGAGGAGCCATTAGCAACAAGAGATCTACTTTTCCATCTTGGCGTAGGAACACAATTGAAATCAACCGCAATCAGGTAGTGGAAGGGGTACAACTATAAAATTGTGAAAATTCCCTACATATTTCCCAGTCCCAGTTTACCTCTCGAGTGATTTGTGAAAATGAGTAGTATCAGCAGTTTGAAACCATGGATAGTGGTTATAGTAGTGATTCCACTATCAGTTACAGTGCGGACTTGGATAGAGTGTTACAAATGTATGATGAAGCTGCGAAAAAGGAAGACTATTACTTGCTGCATTCGAGATTTCCATTACTGAATTCAGAGTATGATGTTCAATGTGCACTCAGTCCTGCAAGATCCTATTCTCAGTGGTTATCTTGCAAAAAACACCTGTAGCCGCTGGAACACCAACGAAAATTGTAATGACTATGTACGAGTGGGAGGATGTCATCATTGAGCTCAAGCTCCTGAAAACAAACTTTTTTGAAAATGCCACACCTCCAGAGTTTGCTGCCCCAGTGACCTGCGGAGATTGTCTCCATCTATCCCAGATCCAGTATGAAGACGTCAAACAAGTGTTGGTGATGAAAAACATTTGCGCGCTCTATTTGGATTATAGTGATGTGATTGAACTCTTAGCTATTACCCTATTATCTCAAGTAAAATAATTTATTTGGAGCGCTTAAATTACTGTACTTTTTATTATAAAATAATAGATGAAATATGTTTATGGTCAAATTTACTAAATCGTTTGCCGATTGAAAAATTGTTAAAACCATTTTGTTTAGATGACAGGTCTCCATTATGTATTGCATTAAAAGAACATATTTATTATTATAAAAACATTATTTTAAGAGATATTGACATTAGAAAAATTGAATAAATGCTATAAATTAAAAACATTGTTGTTTATTTCATCAGTTCTACACCATGGAGTGTCGAGAATACTTCCAAATATACGAAAATCGATTACGTACCTTTGAAAACTGGCCTTCCAACTTCCCTGCTGAAAAGTTAGCAAGAGCAGGGTTTATCTACCGACAAGATGCAATAGAATCCGATGGCAGCTTAAATGATGCTGTTGAATGTCCATTTTGTGATACACGTGGTTTCAACTGGGAAGATGGTGATGACCCTGTTGCCGATCATCTGGACTGGAATCCATATTGTCGCTTTTTTGATTTTGATGACACTTACCACATCACCAGACCTATCAGACATAAAAGCAAAGTGACATTTGAGAGCAGACTTGAGACGTTCAAAGACTGGCCTATTGCCTTGAAGCAGACACCCCGCCGAGCTTGTCAACGCCGGCTTCTTTTACACGGGCTACGGTGACAGGATCACTTGTCATTGCTGTGGCTTAGAGCTCAAGAATCTCTTACCTTGTGATGATATTACAGAGCTTCACAGAAAGGGATCAGCTAAATGTTTATTGCTTAGAGACTGCCACCAAATCCCCACACTGACTCTAATCATAATACTTGTAAAATTTGCTTAACTAATGAAATGACAATTGTTTTTATGCCATGCAGACACTTTGCTAGTTGCTTTGATTGTTCTCTGAAAATAGATCATTGCTGCATATGTAGACGGAAAATTGCAGGTTATTTAAAAATATATGTATGCTAAAAATAAAAGACAAAGTTACCAATATGCTTTTATTTAAAATAAATAAACATAGACTAATAACATAACTACATCAAATATTACTTATACATATATCTTGAAAGTAAAAATTAATTTAGAGGCTGTAGTGGCCCCAGGGTAAAGTATCATATGAGCCTTTTAACAGATAGCGCTTGTCATCAAAAGGACTGAGGGCAATTTTTGTCTGCTCTACACTAAATATGTTATGAGCATATGATCTAATACAGCGTGTTGGAAGCAATAGTTTGCTGGTTTTCTTGCAAACAATAGAGGTAATCATCAAACGTAATACTATTTTTAACTACATTGTATTTTTACGCCTTTTGACTTTTTGATGCATTTTCCTCCTAGGATTAGGTAGGTGTACATTTTCGAACGGAGGCCTACAAAATGTGAAATAATGTAGCCCTTAGCCTCATCCTTCATTAAACCAAGCACCTTTTTATTAACTAGTGGGATGTTGTAGATATTATCGGGGGATAGTCTGATGTGTCGAAACGATGGAGATTGGGTTTGACGAGCTCTTCATATATATCATCAGAAATTATCTCAAGCAAAAATGAATCAGTATCGATGTATAGAAGTTTGACTAGATGATGAGGGTACTTTTTATAAATGAAATCATAGAGGAAGTCATACATTAGGATTTTTGAAAGTTCCAGAATTGCGCACCCGATATACAGAGGTTTATTGAAGAGCAAATCAGTTTTTTTAACTCAATTGCCATCAATCATCATCATCGAATATGGTGCGACTGTGAAATGCTGGGGAAGCAATAAGATTTTTAGCACCGTATCGACCTTCCCAATGGTTGACTAGTTTAACGATACGATGCTTTCGGATATTCTCCATAGTTTTACCGAAGACTGCGTTATTCATCAATTTGAACAAATTCTTCTCAAAATCATTAGTCGCCTGAGCTCTTAGGGAAGTATTTAGATCGATATAGGACTTGAGCCACGGAGACTGTTTGAATTTCAACACCCGGTGAATGTGTTTGAGAATGATACCATTCTTAAGAGCTTGTTTCAGATTTCTATAGTGAATAATATATTTTTCCTTGTCATGCAAGGTAGTCATGAGTTTGGGAAGTTTAGAGCCGGGAGGGGTGCGGCGCTCCGGACAGAAGGGAAGGTCTTTATGATGATCATGCAAATGCTTGGGATACTCCAGATCAACTTCCAAAAAATAACCAATGTCTGAATCATCGGGAATTTGAGTGACATCGATGTTGGTATCAGCAGACCATTGGAATCCCCCGTAGGGTAAGGGTTGACTTTGACTATATCCATATAAATTATTAGCGTCTACGTGGTAAATGAATTTGGAGGGTTTATTAGGATTATAATTGGGCATATACTTGTTATTCGCCTCGGAAAACCTATTAGAACATTGGGAAATACCTCCACGTATTCCACGTTCAATGAACATCAGCATGTCAACATTTTGAAGAATTTCCAATTGGCAACTTGTGTACTTGAGCATACACTGCCAAGAATATCCAGGTAGAGTGTAACAATGGGCTGGATCTAAGTCATATGTTTGATGGGCCCTATCACGGAAATTTTCAAACACGTCAGTTAGAAGAAGAATGTCCACTTTCATGTACAACTCCATGTAGTTGCGAATGGTTTGGCATTCAAAGGAATCCCATACTCTTTTAGCATGTTCGTAATCAGCTTGAGAAACGTTCTGGTCATTCAATTTATTATAAAAATTCTCTATAGGCGGTAATTGGGTTTCACTTAATTTTTCCAATGAATCAACATAATCATAAGGAAAGATTCCCTTTCGTTTTAGCATCTTTATTTCGCTAACGACACATGATTGAAGATTGAAGTTAAATTAACAAATTGATCGGTTTTTAAAGTGGATGCCAGCTCATCCAAAGAAGATCCCAAAAATCTAAATGAGTCGATAAATCTAAATTTTATTTTTGTGTCCTTATCATGTTTAGTAAAGGCAAATATACTTCTCTTTATTGATTGGTACAAGAGTTATTTGATCATGCTTGGCGAGATCTCTAATTATAAGGGAGTCGTATCCACTTAGGTTGTGGAACACTACTGGAACTATGAAAGACTCTCGGTACCTGAGGTTACAATAATTATGTGAATAGCCTCTAAATGCACCGGAAAGGTGAGAGTGGTCTCTAACGATTTTATCTTGAGGTAAAAAGGGCTTCTCACAGATATGACATGTGCCAGATGCATCTTTGAGACTAACCTCCACATTGAGAGGTACAACATCGGTTAGTTTGGACTGCACGAACTTTGTCAAGTTTGCCATTTCATTGGTGAACCACTCCATACAGTTAGAGCCCGTGAAGCTCCTATAGTACGAAAAAGAGTCATCATAGGAACATTTGAAATAATAACCAGCACATATGGCTGAATGCTGCTGATATTTATGAGTTTTGGTAGAAGTAGTATCGGAAATTGGTAAAAGTATCGACTCAAAATCTGCATAAACAATAAAAGGAAGCCTTTCCTTGAATGAAAAATTATTAAACTCAACTACCGCCTTCTTAGGAAAAGATATTTTGCAATTATTACATTTTTACAATATTCAATGTGGCTCTCAAGGCTGCTGGAGTCACTAAAATAATTTAGACAACGATCGCATATTAATTTTTTACTTTTATGCTTGCTAAGTTGATTTGAAACAAGACGTGATAAATTTTTAATTAGGCAGAAATGATATTTTATTTCCACGTCGTTTGCTGTTATTTCTACATTTCGAAATCATTGATTTAGGAACATATTTATTTTGAATCATTAAGAGATTGACATGTTTGTCTAACTTACATTTAGTGATTCGAGCTGGAACTGTTTGATAATACTCATTATCTTTGTTTTTATCAATTCTAAGACATATACATTAATAGAAATATTATTAAGTTTCTCAAACTTAGTAATTTGCTGTAAAGTCATAGGAAAGGAAATGTCAAACCAGTTAGATTTAATACAGTAGATGGCTCGGGGTAAGCTGATATTTCTATCAACATTAATGGCTGTAGGGTACAAATGAGCAATAACGCTGTATAAAAAAAAAAACAAAGATCATCATCATAGTTCTTAATATTGATTACAGCATGTTTTTTAGAAATTGATTCTGGTAATCTTATGAAAGATGAGGCTCCATTTCCAATTTCAAATTTATTTATGTTTATTTCTAAGTTTAGAACTTTATACAAACTCCATCCTGATGCCTTTTTCCTGAAATTCCTCTAATTTACGTTAAAATTTCATTCCGAATGTGTTCATAGAAACCACCCATTCAAATCTGTACCCCTATCTATTATCGCGTTTTTCGTATTAAAATATTTATATTCCATAATTTCCTCCATTCAGATTTCTTTATGAATTCACTACAAAAGGTTGTATTTACTTTAAGAGTAGGCATTGTTTTCAAAGTATTATTTATGCGCGCCTTAAAAAGGAAAAATGCATCATCTAAAAATTTAAAAATATGATATGAATGAGATTAATGATTACTCCTGTTCGAACACGTGAGCGAAACGCTGACTCTACATCATACCATTTAACGCGATCACTTCTTTTTGACTTCTCACCAATTCCCCCACCCTTTTGATGTTAGCATAATTTTTCAAATCATTTCTAAATCTTTTATATGACTAATTTCAGACTGAAGCTTATTCAAAGTTCCTATATGTAAATCTGATTCACGAATAGCTCTGTTACATAAAATTAATTGTTTTTTTACTTATTTTCAGCCAGCTAGTTGATATTTGCTCTGGAGAGCAACGTTTCTTTGAGAAATTATATTTGATGCTAATCTAAACTTGTTAATAATATCGGTACTAATATTCGCTATAGCCTCTGAATTCATTTTTACTCGTATAACAATATAATAAACTATTACAAACTTGAGAAATATCAATGGAATATTAACAGTAAAAGTATAACTGAAGCATGCAATATTTAAAATAAAAACTTACAACTAATTTCTTTTATATTCACTCCGCAGAAATTTGAAAAAGCATCGGGGTTGTAGTTTGCCTCCAAGTTGCTGCAGCCCGATGAATTCGATGTGGAACTTTCCACCACCAAATTTGTCTAGGTGTGGTTATATACCTGAGTGACCCGTTTCGGCAGGAAGGTTACGTGGTCCTCTAATTCAAGTAAGATGGTTTCACCGTATCTTGGGTTGACCAGTTTGGCTGCCAGAATTCGATACTTCTGGTTAAGCTGCAAGTCTTGAATTTTTTATTGCCGGCTTGTTGT
>CM067223.1:50383096-50487736 GCA_034190945.1 Octodonta nipae
GTTTCAGAGAACCTCTATGCTGCCGAACGCAAGTGCTAAGGTCGCAGAATACGCAGGCAGACGGCCTGAAAAGATATGGTCCTCAATCTTCGCCTTTTTTAGATGTCCGCTAGGGCCTTCGACAGGGTCTGGCACGAAGGCTAAGGCGTATGCTAACTAGAATACCCGGTCACATAATACAGATAGTGAAGTTCATATCTTCAGGACAGATTCATCCGTGTCCACAGTAGGCAACGAGAGTCAGGACCCGGTCCACTGAAGCAGGTGTACCATCTACACTGCAGACATCTCCAGGCAGGAAGGAACAATGCTTGCACATAACGCAAGATGACTCCCCCATCGGAGTCGATCGAAGTCCGTCGGGAATAGCAGTAAAGATACAGAAGCACTGGACGACATAGCAGAATTGTGCGTAAAATGGTAGTAGCGTCAACGAGAGAAGAGCAAAAAAAAAAAAGTCAAAAAAGCCTCATCAGAGGGCAGGAAGCGAAGAGCACCAAAGCAACATCTAGAGGTCTATGGAAACCACATTCCATGGGAAAACGACGTCAAATATCTAGGCGTCGCCATTGATAAAGGCCTAAACTTCACAAAGCACACAGACATAACACGACAAAAAGCTAGGGCGGTAAGAGCCAAACTCGCTCCACTGACGGGCAGGTATAGTAAACTAAACCTACTACACAAGCTGATCCTAATCAAGAGAATCGTCCTACCTATACTAACCTATGCTTGGATAGCATGGGGACACACCTGCAAACACAACAGAAGAAAAATACAGCGACAGAAAAACCTGAGCTTAAGGCAAGCAGTTGATGCGCCATGGTTTATGAGCAACAAAACCATCTTCCGAGATCTTAAGTACACCCCGGTACTTGTATCAGCGAGAGAAAGAGCCAGACGAACCTTCGATAGATTGGAGAACCACTCGATCATCACATCAACTGCAAACAGAGACAACTGCCAGACTACGACCCGAGATTCATCGACAAATACAAAAGGCCGAAGAACCAACTACACTTTGAAGACGACCACTAAGAGCTAGACCAAGACGATTAGGGTCAGCCATTTACTAATATGACTTTCCCTTTCAGATTTTCTCTTCCAGAATTTACTTTTCAGGAATCATAGACACACTGCAAACCCGGGTCCTTAGCCAAGAGGAGCGCGCACACACACACACACACACAAACAAACAGCAGACGATAATCCCAAACTCCCACTCCCAAACGAAGATTGTGTGTCAGTCGTGCGAGGCCACAGCCAGTCGGTTGGAACAAAAATGCTTTCGATGCTGATTCATTCGCCTTGGTTATGGAGCAGGAACCATTGTCAATAGCAACAAGCGCAGAAGTCACTGCCAAAGAGGTAATGACAAGCGTTGTCAAGTCCTGCGATGCTTCCATGCCAAGGAGACGGCACAACAACAGCCGCCCACCAGTTTACTGGTGGAACGACACGATCTCACAACACCGACGAGAGTGTCTGAAAGCACGAAGGCTGCATCAACGAGCACGGAGACGCGACAGGGTCACAACAGAAGAACTAAGGCTCGACTATGAGATCAAAAGACAACAACTACGAAGAGCAATTCTCTCAAGCAAGAGATCCTACTGGAAGGAGTTGTGTGGCGAAGTTAATCAAGATCCATGGGGAAAACCGTATAAAATCGTGATGCATAAAATTAAGGCCCCTCCATGACATCAACGAACTGCCCCGAATCATTGCACCGCATTGTCACTCACTTGTTTCCTGCGAAGCCTGAGCTACCGCTTATCCTTCGTGGCAGGTGAGGGACGAATATACCATCAGTGACTATGAATGAGCTGATGGGCGCATGCAAGCGGCTCAAAAACTGCAAGGCTCCCGGTCCAGATGGCATACCTAACATCGCGCTAAAATGCGCCATAGCCAATAGGCCTGACATGTTTCTACAAATGTATGAGACCTGCCTAAAGCAGGGGTTTTTCCGGCTAAGTGGAAAAAGCAGAGGCTTGTGCTCCTCCCTAAAGGGGAAAGAAACCTCCAGTCGAACCGTCATCATATCGTCCCCTCTGTATGTTGGACTCTGCGGGAAACTCATTGAAAGAATAATAGCAGATAGGCTGGAACCCTACGTTGAGCCAAAACTTTCCACCAACCATTCGGGTTCAGAAAGGGAGATCAACCATCGATGCCGTGACACTCGTTACAACATCGCCAGAGAGGCTATCTCGGGAAAGAGATGGAGAAGAGGTGGAAAAAAGTACTGTCTAATAGCCACCCTGGATATCAAGAACGCCTTTAACTCGGCCCGCTGGGACCGCATTTTGGAGGCTCTTGCCAGGATGGAAGTTCCTCAGTACTTGCGGAGAATGGTTTCAGCGTATTTCAAGGACCGCATCTTATTGTACCAAACTGAAAATGGGCAAGTCGACTATAAGATCACAGGAGGTGTACCTCAGGGCTCTGTTCTTGGCCCCCTCTTATGGAACGTAATGTACAACGACCTGCTCCTGCTCGGTCTGCCTGAGGGCGTCAGGCTAGTGGCATTCGCCGATGATGTGGCATTGATCATAGTGCGTAAGCACATAGAGGAGATACAAACAACCTTCTCATTCGCTATAGCCACAATTCAGCATTGGATGCTCTCAGCGGACTTGAGTTTAGCAGAGCAAAAGACCGAAACACTTCTTGTTAGCAGTCGAAAGGCAAGGAAACCATCACCCTCAAAATAGGCGACACCTACATACAGTCGCAGCCTTCATCAGCTATTTGGGGGGTGCTCCTGGACACACGGCTCAACTTCAAAGAGCACATAATCGCGGCCAGCAAGAAAGCAGCTGGGGTACAGGGGGCATTATCTAGAATAATGCCGAATGTCGGAGGCCCTAGACAGATAAGAAGACAGCTACTGGCAACAGTAACTACTTCTGTTTTGTTGTACGGGGCACCGGTATGGGAGAAATCGCTCGAGCTACCATCGTACCGCCAGAAAATGGAACAGTCCAGCGGCTCTCAGCGATTCGAGTGGCATCATCCTACCGCACTGTGTCTTATGAGGCGGTGAGTGTGATTGCCTCTACCCTACCAATCGACATCCTGGCTGCAGAAAGGGGACCTACGCAGAAAGTTGCAGAAAAAAAGACCAGCCGACAAGAAACAGCGATGAAAGAGCCATGAGTCTAGGGCAATGGCAGGAGAGGTGGGACAGCTCTACAAAAGCCGGTGGACATATCGATTGATACCTAACATCAGTCGTTGGGTCAACCGCCAGCATGGGGAGTTGGGTTTTACATCACTCAACTCCTGACTGGACATGGATGCTTTCGAGCATACCTGCACAGGTTCAGGAGGGCAAACTCCCAAACTGCCCACACTGTACAGATGTGGTAGAGGACGCGGAACACGTGTTCTTCTCCTGCCCCCGGTTTCAGGATCAACGTGCCGAAGTGGAGAGATTCCGGAGACTAATATCGTTCCAGAACAATTAGTAGAAGCCATGCTGAAGGGCCCCCAAGCCTGGAACTTGGTATCAGATTACGCGGAGACTATCCTTAAAGAGCTCCGCAATACCTTCGAGGAGTAGGCTTTAGAGGCTTTCAATGTAAGAGCAGTTAACATCTGCAATGAACCACCCTTGCGAAGTAGTATTGACAAAGAGTGCCGCAGGGACCATGGTTGTAGGAGAAAGAGGTTAGGTTTTAGCGGGTATACGGTATACTGGTTTCAATGCAACGATTTACTCTTGCTTTGAAGTCATTGCATCGGGAGTCCCGCACGACGGCTAGCACGTGCTAGTTAAGTACGCAATGTATTTCCCCCCTCTTCGGATAAAAAAAAAAAAAAAAGCAGACGATAATCCCGCAAAGGGAAGTGCTTTATTACAAGCAACCAGGAAGATAATCGTACAGCCGGAAGACAATGGCTTTAAAGCCCTAGAAGGCCAAAGCCAACAACAAACCAAGCCATAGAAATCACAAGAGAGGACGGCGCTGTACAGGATGGTAACTGAGTAGCGTGAGGACCTGGAGGGTGGTGGAAAGGGGGTTGAGGGTGCTCCTCGAATAAACCGAAGGGTAGCCTCAGTTCCCGGGCTCGCGCAAGGTGTGCGTGTAGTTTTGTTATTCCTCTGTCTATAACAGCTAATTGTCCTGGATTGTCCTACAATAGTGGACAATAGCAGACAGAATATCCTAAAATAACATGTTCATCATTGTCTTAAAATATGTGCTCCACAATTCTTCCTGATATTTTGCTGCCATATCTTGGGGTTAGCAGTTTTTGTTTTCTCTATCTACAACAGTTGCAAGACGCCGTTTGCAGGGAATTAATATTGCTGTTTTTGTTATTCCTCTACCGACAACAACTAAGTGAGACCTCTTTATAAGACAACGTTCTCGAAGGTGTTAATATTGCTGTCTTAGATTGTTTTCTTTATCCAATCTGCCGAAGTTAACTGTAATAGCCCTGCTTGTCCTTGAAAATTTTCAATGGTACATGTATTGTTCCTGAAAGCATATATATGTGGTCCGAATTGCTCAACTAAATTTATAGTGCTGTAGAGTCTGGCGAACAAATGAATTAATTAAAAGTCAGTCTTAAGGAGGAATCGTAAATTTAAAACCTATAAAATGCTGATCTAAAACTGATTTTGAAAACATTTTGAAAAAAAACTATTATCTCTAAATTACCAGAGAATACTAACTTTCCTTAAATGAATTAGCCTCCGCCGATAAAGTAATGGCACGGGATATGTTCAAACATATTTCTCCAGGGTTATTTTAATATTCAACTGTCTCTGTCTAGGTAGATTGACCCAACAAAAACTAGTCCAGACCTGTTAAATGAACTTTACGTGACGAACAACAAGTTCGGTCATGCATACGAAAGGATCAGGTCAATCAGGTGCTACGATCCAGCGACAAATGCAACAATTACTATATCTTAGGACCGTACAGTTCGTATTACAAGAATCTTAGGATTGAGCTAAAAGAACGTTAAGATAAAAGCGAAAAAAATCTTAATATTAAATATATCCGAAAATTTATCAAAACTTGTCCAGGAAAACTAAGAGTTCAACAGTAAATTTTACCTCTGACCCTTCAAATGGACTCGAAAGTGGATGAACTATATGCATTGGTGATATAATTCAGAATATTATTATCAAAATTCCTTATAAAGATAGACCATTAATGTTATGAATTTTCCTAACTCATAAAATAGTGAAAGTTCAACTTAAAGAAACATATAGCATCTATCTAAAGGCGTGTTCCCACCCAAGTAAACCGATAAAATAAATAAACTTATTTGATGCATTTAAGAGCCATAATGTCACCGAAAAATGCGTTTTTGTCGGAAGTTCTCAGATGTTGGAAATATACCAATGTGTTTATCAAGAGTACTCAATGTTGGTAATGGCTACTGATGAAGGGAGTAATTTATTCCTACTAATACTTTATACTGTCTACTTTCATTTGTGATTTTTATGCTTATGCTTTGACTTACAAAAGAGAAGTATTTTATTCCGTGGCCATAATGACTGTCTGAGATAAACCTAAAACAAAATATTTTCGCTGGAAATGCAATAAATATATGATGAGTTCTTTCTTATTTATATTATTTATATGGAATTGTTTTTTCTGTTTATTTGCAAAACATTAGATAAAAACAAATTTCTTATTAAATCTGCTTTTGAAAAAATATGTAGCACGAAAAAATCTGAAACACCTATTTATTTTACTGGTAGGCATCCATTATGCACCAAGATGTGTAAAAATTAGTTGTTACAAAAATTCACAAAACATAACTGCTGGTAGTAACTGCAGGTACCATTTTATACCCATATTAACAAAGGGAGTTTAAGTTACATACAAACTTATCCGTTCGTGAAAAGTAAATGCCTATTTACCTTCTAATTGAAAACTTACAATTAGATAAATGACAGAAATGGAATGCTATAAATATTTAAAATAATATATATGCTCAGAGTTTTATAGAAAATAAGTATAAATTTCTATCAGAAGACAGCAGTATTGAAATGGAATGAATAAAAAATAATAATAAAAATTCTATATTATTTTCTTTACATTCATTCCATTCAGTACTGCTAGCTCTCCTCTGATAGAAATATATACTTTTTAGGTAATCTATAGCATTTCATTTCTGTCATTTATCTAAGTGTAAGTTTGCAACTAGAAAGTAAATAGGTATGTACTTTTCATGAATGGATAATGTTATGGCCATGTACCCGCAGTTACTACCAGGACATCGTATTAATTAAGTTCTCCAAGAGTGGGTAATAAATAAATTCCCATTGTTGAAGCTGAAATGTTGACAGACAAGAAGTCATTACAATAATTAAATATTGTTTATAATCAAGGTAAAAATTTAAAATTAAATTCGTACTTTGGTTTTGTGTTTAAAAACCGGTTTATATTTATTTCCCTATCGGGTAAGGTGCCGCATAAATAGCACAAGATTTTTCGGAACCAACTAATTTAAGGTACGCCTTTATTCCAATGATCTCTATATTATTTTGATAACTGTGACTATTCTTTTATGGATTTAAAGGTTTTTACGTATTCAATTATGCATATTGGGATGGAATTAATTGGGTATTACATAATATCTCTCTATTTTTGTTAAATATTTCTTGAAATTGTTTAGAATTGGTAGTTTGCATAAATCTAATTATTTTAATAGATGTGTCTATAACTAGGTATAGCTGTGCTTTTAATACCAATAAATGTCAGCGGACACTTGTCATCATCTATCTATTCATCAATTTAAAAATAAAATCACAGTAGACCTTAGAGCACACACTTCTGGAGGTAGCCTGCAATGCACAAATATCTTGCACTTAGTTGGTAGTTCCAATTCCCAATACAGTGAAATGGCCTCTTGTCCTCACTATTTCCACCTCTTTCTAGCCTTGGCACGATATTTGTGCATTGAAGGCTACCTCCAGAAGTACAAGCTGTATGATTTCACTCGATTAGGAGGTGCAGCCAATGCACTACGAGTGAATCGAGTGAAATAACCATTTACCCTCTCTGTTGCCCTCTCTATCCTAGGCACGATATTTGTGTATTAAGTAGACACGTATTTTTCATGAGTAGATAAGTTTTGTAATTATCCTTCGTAATTTTAATATGTTTAAACTTAAATTTCTTTAACCCTATATAAACTGGTTTTAATAAGGACATGTGCTATTATACTCATACCTACTACTAGCTCTTGCTAATGAGTTTTTCTATTAATATATATATATATATATATATATATATATATACAAATTATTTTATTTTGCGTTTTCAGTTAAGAAAAATGCCATCTCGAAGAAAAACTAATCTTTCATATTATTCAAGCAGTGCAAAACGAATGCGCTTGAATAGAGAAAATGAAACAGAGTATCAACGAGAAGAACGATTGACTTCTCAGAGAGTAAGTCAGTCTGAAGTGAAGTCTTCAGAAAGCGATGTACAACGAACAAACAGATTGGCTTCTCAAACAGCGCTACAGTCTAATTCCAGGTTGTCAGAAAGCGACGAGAAAAGGAAACAAAGGTTAGCTTATCAAGCAGTGCGGCAATTGGAAGCGAGATCCTCAGAAGGGAATGATGAAAGAAATCATAGATTAGCTTCGCAAACAGTGCGGCAGTGTGAAATCAGGTCTTCACAAACCTTAGAGCATCGAAAACAGAGATTGGCTTCGCAAACAATGCGGCAGTCACAAATGAGGTCTCCAGAAACCATCGAGCAACAAAACCAGAGGTTAGCTTCTCAAACAGTGCGGCAGTCTCAAATGAGGTTTTCAGAAACCATTGAGCAACGAAAACTGAGATTGGTTTCTCAAGCAGTGCGACATTCTGAAAACAGGTCTTCTGAAAGTGACGAACAACGTAAACATAGATTGCATTCTCAAGCAGAGCGACAGTCTGAAGACAGATCTTCAGAAAGCGACGAACAGCGAAAAGCCAGGTTGGTTTCTCAAAGAGTGCGATAGTCTGAAACCAGATCTTCAGAAAGCGAAGAACAACGAAGACAGAGGTTGGCTTCTCAAAGAGTGCGATAGTCTGAAACCAGATCTTCAGAAAGCGAAGAACAACGAAGACAGAGGTTGGCTTCTCAAACATGGCGGCAGTCTGAAGCCAGGTCGTCAGAAATCGATGAGCAACGACAACACAGATTGGCTTCTCAATCACTGCGACAGATTGCAACCAGAAATTCAGAAAATGGGGAACAACGAGAACACCACTTGACATCTGATCATTTGAGGCATGTAAATTCTAGAGTGACAGAAAATTTACAAGAACGAGACACTCGTCTTCGTTCGCAAAACGCTCGACCAACAGCGGTCAGATTTAGAGACAATAATGAGCAGCATGAGCTACGCATAGATCTTGTCCGAAATATGCTCCAGTGGAATGCCAAATTGATGAGTGGATTTTCTTACAACGAGCGCGTTAACTATGCTGAATATTCAGTTTTAGGACGGATGTCAGTCGTTTCTGCTGGTAAAGTAAAACTACAGTCACTTCAAGAACCACCAGAACCCTAGAAGGGATTGTTGACTGGTCAGCATCCGCAATCCAGACAATTCCTCAATTCAGTACGTACATATAATGGTGCTTTCAAGATGATTTCTTTTGGAGGGAAAGAAATAAGAGACGGCATTTTTATGCCTTGTTTTAAAATTCAAGGTCAAGTTTACCACTGCATAGGATCACTTCTTCCTGTTGAGAATGCGAGTTCGAAATTTTTACAGGTTTATTTCATTACAAGTCCTTATTGTATGAAGAAGTTCCTCTGTATTACACGTTGTAACGCCAAAAACGTCCTAGAAGTAATGGCTAACCTACCAGCTTAATACGGCCCACGTGGTAGACGTTGACGCACCAGGGTGCACGGCAGCTTCAGTGGAGACAGGAGTGGGTTAACAAACAAGGGCCAAGCCAACTGTAAGTTAACTTTCCAATATAAAGATGTTCTGGGCACCAGCTAGATTCTCTGCCTCTTTACCCCAGCTAACCGCCTAAGATAACCTACCAATCCTCTGCGGCTACAAGAAATCTATAGATAGGGCTCCATGGCTAATAAACCTCAGTATATTGTCAGTTACGTCACAACAAACCTACTTCAATAAAACTCTTCATAAAACAGTAAATAATTTAATGAACTTTTAAATTATTTCAATACAATCCTGCAAAAATATCAAACACAAGACGACCTGTAGCCAACTTCCTGTACCTACCTACACATATCTATAGTTCAACCAAGAATCAACATTACATACCTGATACACTAAGTTCAAATTATTACTAAAATCAACAAATGTAATAATCAATTTCCAAAATCAACAAATGTAATAATCAATTAATGATCAATTGAACCTAAATAAAATAAACAGTTGTTATCAAAAGCATTAATCAAAATACTCAAATGTTGTTGTGATCCGTAAACATGCACAATATATCTTAAATCAGAAATGAGTTACTTAAAGGAGCAATATTCAAAATAATATCAAAAATAAAATCAAAAAAATAATTCAAAATTATATCAAATAACTGTACTGTTATTCTGAAATATGAAGCCAAAAACATTCAGTTACTGACAAAAGTGTTTAATTACATTTAAACTTCAAGAAAAATCAATAATGATTTCATAAATCTAGAAACAAATATTATCTTTAAAACATCCAAAATAATTCAATTAACAAGTCGACGTTTCGAGCTCTCACGGCGCTTTCACAAAATACCAAATAATATCAATATCTAATAAATCAGTAATCATGAAATGATAGTCAAAATTTAACACAACTTATAAACAATGACAACTGTCAAGAAGCACAGAAATGCCAACCACAAAATAGTCGATAAATCAATTCGTCTCAACAGGTCAAATTCAAACATCCTTCAAAAATAAATCAGAACGAAACACAATAAATGCGACAAAATCAGCGCGCGAACGATAGGTTATCGATCGCTAACGGAACGGACGAATAAAAGTAACATTTTGACCGGTCCTAAACGCGTTTATTTATACTGAGTAACTACGGCAAAAATATAACGTAACAACGTATAATAAGAAATCAGGTACATTCAATAGAATGCGACGTGGTGTTGAAGTAACTGGCCACTCAGGAGTTTTCAAGGAAACCACATTAGCTCGCATTTACACCGTGCACCCAAACGAATGTTACTGTTTGCGGATACTGCTCAACATAGTCCATGGGCCAACATCTTTTGCAGATCTACGCTCCACAGATGATATACACTACGAAACATTTAAGGCAGCATGCGCTGCGCGTAACTTGCTAGAAAGTGACCAGCATTGGGACCAGACCCTAGAAGAAGCCTGTATGAGCCAAACTCCGTCTAGGTTGAGGCAGTTATTTGCTATAATGTTGGTATTTTGCAAATTGTCTGATGCTAAAACGTTGTGGGTTAAATATTTTACAAATTGTGCATACATATATTTGTATAAAATTATTATCACATATGCTGTTTGGACTGGAAAAGTCACTTTAGCTATGCTTAGCTTGTACGAAGCCAAGCAGCATTCGATCGATGGTTCCAATAAGAAATCAAGAATTTGGATAAAAATATGTGAAGGTCTTAAGAATCTAGGTATACAGTTACATAAACCTTTACATAATGTGTTTTTTATTTTTATAAACAGTGAGTTATAACTTTACATATGACAGCAAACCAAGTCAGATGGAAATTTAATCGGTTACTTACCAAATATAAAGAATGCATTGACAATAACAGCAAAAGTGGAAGATCCCCAATTACTTTTTGAATATTATCAACAAATTGAGGAAATCTTTCATAAAGAAAAAAATCTTTCACTTTCTCATACAATATCTACATCTATTTTATAAAAAAAAATGAAAATGTGAAACTTAGCAAGGAAATTCCAGATTTTGAGGAGTGCAAAAAAAATCTAAACCAGAGTAACTCATCTCAAAAAATGTTAATTCTGCATCATGTGGGAAAAAATCCAAATGTATGCAACAAACTCAATATCTTGAGCTAATTCAAAGTGTTCAAGACTATCAAAAATCCCGAGATGAAAAACTGACCAAGTATTTGAAGTTCAAACATAATGAGATAGAGCTAATGAAATAGACGCTAGAAATACGTGAAATAGAAATAAAAATGAACAAAGAAGTTGCTACTGAAAAAATATAATTTAACAAAAAGACTGGTTAAAAATGGAGCAATTAAAATGTAAATTGTTAGGTAAACTTTTGAAAAGTAATAGTGATAGTTCTGAGTCTGATTGTTAAAAGAATTAAATTGTTTAATTATTATGATTATTCTTAAAAATTACAACATTTATAAATAATTGTTTTTTGTTGAATATATTTGCATTACAATGGACCAAGTTAAACGCTCATGAATTGTATAAAAAAATAACTGGACCTGATGTAGAAGAGTGTGTCTTAGTCATTCATTCTAGTCAACCATGGTTGTGTGCGAGTCCTGATGGAGTGGTTATTGTGGATGGTGAACCTACCAAAATTTTGGAAATTAAATGTCCGATTTCTGTGCAAAATAAACCAGTAGTTAATAAAAAAGGACAACTGACACACCCGTAGTTAGAATTTCATGAGAATGATGTAGAAAGTTTGCGAAAATCCCATGCATATTATACTCAATGCCAAATATTAATGTATTGTACTGGTCTTTCTGAATGTGATTTTTTTGTTTATTTCCCAAACTTAGAATATACTTTACTAACAATACCGGGAGATGAAGGTTTTTTGTCGCAATTTATACCTAAATTAGAATTTTTCTTATTTTAATTATTATATTGGGAAATTACTATATAAATATGTTATTTAAATATATAAATTATATAATTTTAGAGAATGTTACAACTTAAAAAAGTCAGTTTTTCATGTTTTAATTTTTATTACATTTTTTATAAAATTTAGTAAAAAGAGTGTTTTTAACAAATTAATTAAACTATGTACTCGTATTGTTATATAATGACAATATAATTTTTTTTAAATAATTGTGTTACTGTTTTCTGATTTAAAAATAGGTTTTTGTAAGTTTACCAATACACAACACATGTGAACTATATCGTCAATGTATGGTAAAAGATCAATGTTAATTTTATCTAAGATGTACACCTTGAATCTGGCGATACATCTTATCCGCTTATTTTTAACGTTTTTTACCCTCATAATCAATTAGTTATAACTTTCCTATTAATATTTATTGTTCCAATGAATTATTGTTATATATATATATATATATATATATATATATATATATATATATATATATCCGTCTAGCATTTAGACGACCATACATTTGCAATTTGCATTCATTCCGACGGCCACCCGAATATGACGGCCATATATGGCCGTCGTATAGTTTTCAGTGTATTTCAAGTTTCTAGGGTCACAGAAACCTGTACCAAAAATTTTGTTGGTCGTCATACAGTGGGCGAAAATTTTTATTTTATACAATTCGTATAATTTTAGTTCACCGCACTTGCTTCAAAATAGATGTCGCTATTCATAATGTATATTCTCTAATGGTATAAATATTTTTACCCATTTCAGTTAATCGCTTTTTTTGACAGCCGTGGTTTGGCAACTGTGCACTTTTGAAGAAATAAATAAGAAACCGACAGTTTCATTTAAATATGTGATATGTGTTGTCTTGTTAATAGTTTTTAACCTATTATAAGGCAGTGAAATAAAATGTTCCCGCGTGAATATGTAAGTATTTATTAAATTTATTTCACACATTGTTATTTACATTTATAAAATGTGAATAATTTTAAAATATTCAGAAAGCTTTTCGGGGAAGTACAGAATATTGATGACTGAAATCAATAAAATTATAGCTATACTTGCGTCTTATAACATGTATCATGGATATGGTGTAAAATATTTAAAATATTTTAAGATTTTAAATCTTTAACCGTGAAACTTAAATAATATTTTTATGTGTAATGTATAATTCTAGAAGTATAGATTCTACTAGAAATATGCAATTAGTTTGCTCCTGTAAAATTTTCATTTTCAATGTTATTTTAAGATATTCCCTGGTCTTGACAATTTAAATTGAAAGTTTCAATACACATTTTAGAAACAATTTTCATTTCACAATATCAAAAATAATATTTGAGAAAACTCAATAGAAGCAAATTATAGGTTGGATGTCATTAATATTTGAATATTCTCATTCTTAATGGAAATTAAAATTTACAGTTTTGTGAAACAAATTGTTTGTAGAAACAAGTAGCGAATAGTTTTGAGTTATTCCAATGTTAGACTTATTAAACCATGTGTTTTTGTTTAACATTATTTAAAAAGATGAAGTTGCGTACTATAAAAAACAGTTGATTAACTACAGTGATATTTTTTTTAATAGTCTTACATCAAAACTGATTTGTTTTGTCTTATAAATATTCCCGCTACCTTTTTGAAGTTTTTGGTTCCTCTCTTTGGCATTTTATTAGATACGAATTCCTGAAGTCTGTTTTTTTTTTGAATACTAAATTAATAAAAATAACAGTAGTATAAACAGTAGTCTCGCCACATGAACTCTGGGAGGTAACCGTGTTTTGACACCTACCCTCATTACTAAAATATATTTAGTTTGTTTTTATTACCTTCAGTTTTCAGTTTTTCAGTTCATATTTTTTCTATAAAATACTTTGGTTTTTGGGTTTCTCATTAAGACAAAGCTTGCGTGCTACATATCTATTGTGGTACATGTGTTCAATACCCTAATGACAATTAACCTATTCTAGTCCAATCTGCATGATTTGAAATTGATTGTCTACAATCAACATTTTCAAGCTTCTTAATAATGTTTCTGATTTTAAAGAAGTTAAGCCATATTTGTTAACTCAGAAGACCTAAATGATCTGTTTTGTGATTTGAGTTTGTCCATGAACAAGCAGAATTATTAGGATCGCGTTTGAAAGCATAGAACTGGATTAATCATGAAATTAGAATGTGTCTATTTCGAAATCGTGATTAACAATTCATGTTAAAGATGGAGATTTGGAGTATTTTACAGATACAAATTCTGTTATAGAATTTTAGGAAACAGAATTCGATCCCATTAGTGGCATTCATTTATCGCCTTCCCCAAATTGAATATAAAAGCAGTTCTACTGACGTATTCCTGTCCGTGTAGGATACTGTACTGATATGAAAGGAACCAATGACATAATGAAATAAGTACCTGCAAAAATACAATACAATAGATGTTATTTGTAAATCTGGGGCTGATTAGAAGTTATTGCTCTAATACTTCAAATGCAGCTATAATACATATTAAGTAGATGCTTATGATGCTGTAAGGCGATCGCAATGGAAATCAATGTATTTCGTATACACAAATTTTCTAGAATAAGTGATGGTAAAATCAAACAGGGAAAGACTTCCAATCAGGGAAATAGATAAATAGTTTGAACGAAAAGAAAATTATTCGAGATATCAATCAGTTGAGGGAAGAGCAACTGATGAAGATTCCATTCTCGAAACAATATTTGTCCTGCTGTAAATGGATTGTAAAATCTCGAAAAGAAAGTATGTCATTATTTCATGAAAATTCATGTTTCCATACAATAAAATAAAATTCAGTTGTCAGAAAAAATTTGAATAGCTTATGTTTATTGCCACCATCTTACATTCTAAGAAAACACAAAAAGTTCGTGCCGTTACTTTAAATTTTGTATTCCATTTTTTTTAGTATGCTGTGTGCTCCTCCAGTTCCGTAAAGAAAAGAAGTCGTTGGTTTTGTAATAAACCTTTGTCTCCAGTACATATAGAAAATACAAACCAGTCAAGTTCCTGCGTGAAGACTCGCAGGAACTTGACCCAGCAAATTGATGAATTTTTACAACAATGATTTGGTGAAATTAGAATGAATGCAAAATATTCTATACTAATAAAAAATTAAAGTTGTTACGTATTTGTGATTATTTTTATATTCTTAGTTTATGAGTTTTTTATTCATATTTGACAATTTTGATATTTTTAGGGTTCCGTATATAAAAAATATGGATACCCCTATAATATCACTCCTAATTTCTTCCTCCTACACATCACAGCAATTTTCTTCGAAACTACTAGACGGAAAAGGTTGAAGTTTGGTAACATTGAGTAGTTTGGAGACCCGATCAGAAGTTCATGACATAAATGAAGAAATTTTGATTTTTGGGATACTTCTGGGAGGAAATTTAAAAAAAATCGCCAATTCCCCCCCTTATCTTCGAAACTATTAAGCCAAAAATTATGAAAGAAATAAGAAATATATAACATTGCCTAAAGTTTAAGAGAAAAATAACGAGAAAAACTTTAATTTTAATTTTGGTGAAAATGAATGAAAAATCAAATGAAAGGGCTTATTCTTGGGAACACAAATATATTTTTTTTCCAAATTTTTAAAATAATTAGTGTGGAAGATATTGAAAAAAATATACAAACATTTATACATTTCCTCCCTTATTTCCGAAACTATAGGACGTAAAATTTTAATATTGGTTTTGGGGGCAAATTACAGGATTAAAAGGAAAATATAAAATTAAAACTGCTTCTAACGTATCATGTAATATATCAAACCAAAGAGCTCATTATGACGAATACAAATATATTTTTTTCATATTTTTTAATGAATTATTTAAAATATATTAAAATTTTTTTAAAAATTACCCATTTCCCCCTTATCTCTGAAACCATAAGCTGTAAAGGTTTGAAGAAAGTAGAGATATAGGGCGTTACCTCAATTTAACAGGAAAAATAAGGAGAAACCCTTAATATTAGTTTTGGGAGGTGAATTCTAGAATAATACCGAAAATATAGAATTAAAATTGTATCTAAGGCATCATGTAATATATTAAATCAAAGGATTCAGTATGCAAATAAAAATATATTTTTTCATATTTTTAAAACAAATTATTTAAAAGATATTAACAAAAACCTAAAAATAATCTCTTTCCCCCATTATCTCCTTTACTATAAGACGTATTTTTTAAAAATTACAGGAACTTTACAGGAAAAATAAGAAAGCCGTAATATTAATTTTGGGGGGCAAATTACATAATTAAATGGAAAATATAAAACTAAAATTGATTTTGTCCCATCGTGTATATATCAAATCGAACGGCTCTTAATGACGAATACAAATATTTTTTTTCGTATTTTTAAAATATTTTTTTTTTAAATAAATTAACAAAAATATAAAAAAATTTAACCGAAACTATCAGATCTAAAATTTTGGCGTACATGACCTCACGTAAACTGTACAGGAAAAATAAAGAGAAACCGCTAATATTAATTGTCGGGGGGGGAAGTTATAGAATTAAACGAAACACCCTTTTTCCCCTTTATATCCGAACGCACACGACCTAAAAGTTTAAAAATAATTAGGGGTATAGGATCATACCAGAACCTTATATTATATATGAAAAATAAGTAGGAAACCCCAATATTAATATTGGGGCCAAATTACAGGTTTAAATGATTTTTTTTCAAACGCCTCTTGTAATATATATATCAAGTAAAAGAATGAGGAATACATGTATATTTTTATATTTTTAAAATAATTTGTTGAAAACGTTATAAAAAATATAAAAAATGTGGCCCATTAAGAAAAATATAACACAAATTGTAACAGTAATTTATAAACTTAATGGAAAATATATTTTTTTAAAGTGCGTCCGTAATGTATCAAATGAAAGGAATCATCATAAAAATACAAATATATTTTATTTGTATTTATTCGTCTCTGGCGAAAGAACATAAAAACATCAATTTCTAGAGTCTTCAAAATGAGCAAGGACTATCAATCTAGACGCTGGATAAACAAAGGTAGAACGACCAAAAAGTTCGGAGTACGCTATATAAAGCGATATTAATTTCAGTAGTTAGTTAGTAGAGCTTATCTGATTGTTATTATCTCGATGTTATTGTCTTAGAGTCAGCTGTTGAGAATATTTGATGTTTACGTGTGATTAAAAGTTCTAGAAAGTGCAGTGAATATTATTTTTTTTAACTTTAATTAATTTGAACCCACGAAATTTATAACAATTTGGTGTCGAAGTGCAGGATTAAGTGAAGTTAAAACCGCAATGAGATTTATGGAAACCCGAAGTATGGAAACAGAAAAATGGACGAGACTACCAAAAATAAAATATTCAAACAGGTTACGGATGAACTAGATGAAAAAATAAATCAGATCCTGGAAAAACGTGACAAAAAAGATAAAAAAAGGAAACAACAGCAAGAGGAAATTCAACAAAGGTTAGTAAAATCTATCGATTGTTGTAAACAACATAATTTAATTGAAGGGTTATTCTCGAAATTTGAAGAAAAACAACAAATTAAATTAAAAAGTTAAAATGAATTTAAAATACTAGAAGAAAAACGACAAAATGATTTTAAAATATCTGAACAAAAACAAGATCAAATTGAATTAAAACGACAAAATGATTTTAAAATATTTGAAGAAAAACAAGGCTAAACGGAAGAAAAAAGACATAAACAATTAATGCAAATAGTAGCACAAGTTAATGAAACAGTTAACGAAAGAAGGCAAATAGTTGAGTCAGACATAAAAGAGATAATGGTGACATTAAGACCATAAAAATCCCGTAGATACTCTTGAAACCAATGTCGAAGACCTCGACTCCATCCAAAGCCAACTAAAATTTGAAATCAGTTGAATTCAAAACACAGTTCAAGACCAAATCAGTTCCATTAAAGAAACCGTCCAAAGTGAAGTACAAGATAAAATTAGTGCCATCCAAGACAAGGTAGAAACAGAAATTAAAAAAATGCAACAGGACTTACAACGAGGAAAATACCAGAACACCATGAGTACCAAAGGTTCCGTTAGTAAACTACCCACATTTGATGGCAGCTCATCTTGGCCCATGTATAAACGGCAATTTGAAGCCGTGGATATAGCTAATGGATGGGATAACCACGAAAAAACTATGTCTCTTGTAATTTCCTTAAGAGGTCCGTTCTTAGAACACCTCCAAAGCATTCCAATTGATGAACAAAGGCAATTTTGACAAGATCATCGCTATCCTGGACAAAAGATACGACAATCAGTCCTTGAGCAAAGTATACCAGGTGCAACTAAGTGGAAAAACGCAAAAATCCGGAGAGAGCCATCAAGAATTCGAAGCAGAGGTTAGACGATTAGTGCACTTGTCTTACCCAGACCTGCCAGAGAAACTAAAGCTCAATTGGCCACACAAAGTTTCATAAACGGTATCAGAGATGTGGCAGTACAAAGAAATCTAAGACTAAGTGGCGTCAGGAAAAGTAATGAAGCTTTACTTCGGGCGTTGGGAGTAGAGGCCGTCATGAACATGTCCAAGCCGAAGTTCCGAGCAGTTTCCTTCAACCATGAAGAGCCAGAGTCACCATTTCAAGCGCTGTTGGCAAGTATGAACAAACTACTAGAACGGTCACAAAGAACTGGCGCAAGGGGAGCATGTTACCAATGTCGACGGACAGGACACTTCCAACGTGACTGCAGAGTTTGGCTACCGGAACGATCACCAGAAGTAGCCAACACAACAACCACACCAACCAGGGAAACTATAATCAGTTAGCATAAGGGGGCGAATGCTGCATAACCCTCCACCAGCCCCCAGGACAGTATCCATCCGGGGATTTGGCCGAGATAGCAGCAGCCTAGTCATCCGGGGCACCATCAATGGCCGAGCAATTACCATCTCCATCGACAGCGACGCCGCTGTGTCCATTACCAACTCCAGGGTTTTGAGGTCATAAGAAATTCGGCCAGTTAATAATAACATTCACCTCAGAACAGTCACCGGCGAGTCCATGTCAATACAGGGTGAGACAGATGTCGTGCTACAGATAGGGGACTACATAATCCATAGCATAGGGTCCTGGTAGCGAATTTTGAGGACGATTTCATACTGGGTATGGACCTAATCAGCCAGCATGGATTTATGTTCGACCCGGGATATGATGTTCTTCGGTTCCTAAACAAGAAATTTGTATTGACACGGCGCGTCAACAGTTCAACCGCCTCCATAAAAAATGTAGCAAAATCCTCAGCCAGAATTCCCGATCGAACGGAACAGATTATTCATGGGCAGCTAGAAAGCAATCCTGGGATTTGAGTTGGAATGGTGGAGCCCGTACATTCAGCTCATGATTACTTAGTTGGACGGGCTATAGTTACAATCGGACGAGAAATACTAATTAGAGTCCTTAATTTTTCCAACAACGACATCAGAATTGCCAATGGTCAAAAAATACCTTGTTTCGAGCCCGTAGAGACCATCATTCATTGCGAAGAAGAGTACCAGACATCGGGGAAGGAGATAGGGCCCAGTAAAGAGTTTCTACAACAGTTTGCCGACCTTCTGAAACACCTTACACCAGAGGAACAGCAGGAAGTCAAGCAATTTATTCCACATCACTGGCAAATCTTTAACCGCCAAGATGGAACCACCGGTCGCACCAGCATCATCCAGCACCGAATAGATACCGGAAAGGCTCAACCCATCAGAATACCACCTAGGTGACTACAACAGGCAGCCGAGGAAAGCATCGAGTACATGTTGCAAAATGGAGTTATTGAGCTGTCCATAAGCCCATGGTGCTAGTTAAAAAAAAGGTGGAACCACCCGATTTTGCGTGAATTGCAGAAAGCTTACTGACGTCGTCTACCATATCCGTCGAAACCCCAGGGCTAAGTTGAAGGTTGTCCATTTATATCGAGAGAGGGCAGTGTTATAAAATTTATCCCACTCCGTCTCTGGCGAAAGAACATAAAAACATCAAAAACGACCAGAAAAATCCGCGTACGCTATATAACGCGATATTAAGTTCAGTAGTTAATTAGTAGAGCTTATTGTGATTTTTTATGATATTAATATTTTAAAGAGTTCGTATATATCTTTATTTCATTGTGAATTTAAAATTGTCTAATAATCACCAATTAGATTTAACACACTTCTCAGATTAGGAGATGTGAACTATCGGACACAAGTTAATAATTAGGACTTTTAAATATTATAAACTTATAACTGCAAACCTGTTGTAATATTTAAAAATATGTCTTATATATTTTGGCTATATATGTATATACAATGTATTAATATACTAAAATGGTTTAAATGATTCATTGTCATTGGTAAAGAAGTCTGGCAGCAGTGCCGGCCGTTGTTTAGCATTACATATGTATATTTTGACCGTCACATTGGCGTATGGATAAAAAAATATGTATATTTTGGTTGTCTAATTGACGATTTTTGTAAAGTCGTCATATGGATAGGGGAATTGAAAAAAAAAATTCAATACTTATAAATTTAAATTCCGTTCAAACAGAAGATATTCAAATCATTAGTGTGGAGTATACTCGCCTTAAGACACCAAGTCGTCCGATTGATAGACGGATGTATATATATAATATATATATATATATATATATATATATATATATATATATATATGCTAGCCGGTACCCGCGGTGTCACCCGTGTACAGAATGTTCAAGAATTCGCAAAAAGAAATAACTTATGAAACATATGGGTTATTCTATAAAAAAAATTTCTAACTTGTTTGAACCACCCTACTAAACTATAGATCCACCAATCCCGAATTACTATATTACAACCATCCTGTACATGCTGCTGTATATTTGTCACCCAATATAAGTTTTTGAACACCTGACTATAACATTGAGAATGCCAAGTGAGACCTTGGCGAAACCTCTGCAGGATTCAAACATGCATCAATATAACGAACGGATGTATTCCCCGATAAATATTTTTTCAATCTACAATCTAACATATATATATATATATATATATATATATATATATATATATTTATTGTAACGATTAAATCGTCACTTTGGGCAAATGTTAATAATTTTTCTATATTTTGGTTTTTTTAAAATTTTGTAGGCCAACCCTGTTGAGTTCAGAATATCATCTCAGGTACGTAAAACATTAGTATCTCGCTTTCAGCTGTTATTAAATTAAATATTCCTCAAATTTGATTTTATTCGCTTTGCATGGCTGATTATTTAATTTTAAAAGTATGTCTCGTCATCCCTTATATTGCCTAATGATTAATTTTCATAATGTAACTCGTACAATGAACTAAATCAGTAATTTCAATCAATCAATTTATCTTTGAATTAATTCCCATTTCGACTCTGTGTATCGTCTACCGCATTAAGAAACCTGCGCGGTACTTATTTGCTGGGTACCGGCAAAAAATTCACGTTTTGACTCTCTCTCTCTTCCCTTTTGTCAATCGACGAGACCAGATCGATATATTACCTGGCATTTTCAGGAAGTCATTTTTTATCTTATCGTACCGTTTTGATTACCGAAGAAAGTGAGTAAAGCAAGTATACATTCTTTTCTCGCGATTAAATTATCTGTACCGTTTCTTATAGTATAATTGATGGTGAAAATACCGATCAATTGAAATATCGATTTATCTTTTATCTATCTAGATATATGTATATATGCACATGTCTTATTTTTTTATCGTAGCTTGAAATTCGGAAGCTGTGTGAAGATGTTTTCCCGACCAGAGTTCATCATATAGCTTCGTTCTTCTTTTTATAATTTTTTTTATAGAGCATAAACTTTCTCTGAAATGTGAAATGAATTTCCAACAAGTATCGGCTGAATCAATCCAGTGCATAAACTTTCTATTGGAACACGTGCTTCGTGGTACTGCTTTTTGCCTTTATATATATATATATATATATATATATATATATATATTTTCTTCCTCTCTTTAATTACATATCTCTTATAAACAAAGAACAGGAACTGTGGTTTTATCATTTTCTAGGGTTGTAGCTGAAAGAGAGAATTCCTGATTTTCCGTTGCAATCACGTACAGTGAAGCCATTTTGTTTGCTTTCCGAGACCACCATTGCTAGGTTTGAAGGAAAAGGGGAGGCTAATCTGGGAAATTTGGATGCCAACCTAGTCTACTTAGCAGAGGAGGAAAGCGAAGTAAGTGATTTTTCTATATCTAAAATCTTACCTAGATTGCTTTTATTTTTTTAATTAAATTTAAACACATTCAGTGTACAATTGTTTATATATCACTTACTTCGTTACCTCTCTTTAAATTAGGGAGTGTATTTGAGTTAGAGTTAACTTACCTGGGGTTTTTCTTGCTAGATTTTAGAAGTAGCACGGAACAATTTGCTGATACTTTACCTATGTCATATATATCTTCTCTTTCAGTTGTTTCCTTAATTAGCTGCAATTTACCTTGCTATATATGTGAATATATGTATATCTATTTGCGGGCATTAGCATTATTATTAATAAATTTTTATTTAAATTGCTTATACAAGATACTTGCTGAAACTCCTTCACACCGTTTAAAGGTGGTAACTATCACACCAAATTGTTTATAAATTTGGAAAGATTTATGAATATTTCCATGACCTTCAGTCAGGTGAAATAAATAAAATCAACCGAAGTTAATAGTACTCAGAAATCATTATCTTTTCACTAAAGTAAATAAACAGGAAATTTGTCTTATTTATAATATTTTCCTTGCTATCTAAGGAATATCGTTCTGGTATCGTAGAGTTTTGATCAAATCTGTTATCTTTATTTTTGTATTAGCATATGATCAGATCTGTTATCTTTAATTTTGTATTAGCATATGATCAAATCTGTTATCTTTAATTTTGTATTAGCATATGATCAGATCTGTTATCTTTATCTTTGTATTAGCATATATTTGGTTATCTTATTTTAGTATATTTTTTGAGAAATTTAATCTTCATTGTTGAAATAATTATTGTAATACCTTATCGTACCTCTCTTGCAGAGAGAAGGAAGTTTTTCTGTAATTTTATTTTCGGTTTATCTTTAATTCACAAATAGTTTGATTTAATATCAAGGAACATTATCGTAATAATAGTGGACCATAAGTGTCAATGTAAATAGAGACTCTATCATTATATTGTATAGACATTCAAGTGACTTATTGTATGCCAGTTCCAAACCGGGGTTGAATTTAGAATTTTGGGGGAGTTCAGCAAGTCCAATCAAGGGGTAGCACGTACTAATTCTCTGTTTTTATCTTTTTCCTGCATGCACAAAAATGAGCTGGACCCAAGGACGCTAGAGGAATAGCACCTACCATCATAGGGGCGACTATTTACTGCTACTAGTCGTCAGGGAAGCTCCAACCAGTAGAGTCACGGCTACCTAGAAGGCTTCGAAACCCTCTAAATCAACTGACTCTCTCTCTCTCCCGATATAGCTGAGGAACCAGACAGCCCGGCCATAACCAGAGAGCATTGCACCAGATAAGTCTAAAGTCACTACTTACTGATTGTATACTGATCAAACTGCACTATTGTAATTGAAAGAAACTGTTGTTTTGGCTTGGCCACTATTTTTAAATTGTCAATATAACTGTAAGTGTAAATTTGTCTTATTTTGCTGCCTATATGTTTGTGTGTGTCTGGTGCCCTCTCTAAGGTGTCCAAAGTTGGAAAAAGGAAAAAAAATTGCACCCACCCTTTTTGAGATGTGCTCTGGTGAGCTAGTCAGTATTATGATGGATGCCTCCACAACAGCAAGAGGTTTTCCGTTATAATATATATTATATATATATATATATATATATATATATATATATATATATATTATAAAATTGTAAGTTTGTCTGTTTGTTTGTTTGTTCGGGCATCACGTAAGAGCTACTGAACTGATTTTGCTGAATCATTTTTTGTTGCAAGGCCTATAGTTTGACTTTAAATCTGGTAGACATTTTATCTCTTTAAATTGGCAGAAACGGTAGATATAGCGAAAAAACTTCTACCATGTTGTATAATACAATTACTCAATTGGTTCCACCGCACGCACAAAATATTAGATACTGGCATCAGTTTAGCTTTTATTCAAAATTTGGAATGTGCAATGTTATACGGGGTAGCCCAAAAAAAATATATTAAGTGGGCCATAAACAATACCATATACCAAGTGGTTGAAAAAGGGTAGAATATTTATACAGTTAATAAAAATCTTTAACAAATGTATTAGGTAAGCAGTTAGGATCTTTGAATTATGTTCATAAAAGACTATAGTTATGAAATGGGTTGAAGAAATGTTAGAAGCAGTTGTTTATACAGGGTGTTTGAAATATAAGATGGAGTGGAATTATAGTTTATGCTGTGGTTAAAAACTTGTTTTATATCCACAAATAGCTGCCTATATAGGATGGTTGAAAGAGCTAGCGAAGTATAATTACAGTTATACAGGTGGGTTTAAAAAATATTATAAAGTAATGTTTAGAATTACATGGATTTATAAAATCAAAAAAAGTTATGTTTGGGGTCCTATAAGCAGCTGGATATATACAATGTGGTGGAAATAAGGGGGAGTGGAATTAGTTATACCGGGTGTTCCAAAAAATTATATTGAGTGGTCTGTTAAGAGTTCCTTATACCAATTGGTTGAAAAAGGGTAGAAAATGTATACACTGAATAAAAATCTTTAAAAAATGTATTAGGTAAGCAGTTAGGATCTTTGAATTATGTTCATAAGATACTATAGTTATGAAATGGGTTGAAGAAATGTTAGAAGCAGTTGTTTATACAGGGTGTTTGAAATATAAGGTGGAGTGGAATTATAGTTTATGTTGTGGTTAAAAACTTGTTTTATATCCACAAATAATTGCATATATAGGATGGTTGAAATATGTAGCGGAGTATAATTGCAGCTATACAGGTGGGTTTAAAAAATAATATAAATTAATGTTTACAATTACATGGATTTAAAAAATCTAAAAAAAGTTATTTATATTTGGTGTCCTATAAGCAGCTGGATATATACAATGGTTCAAAAATGGTTACATATCGTAGTCCATAAGCAGTTGCATATATAAGATAGCGAGTGGACCAGAGTTATAGTTCAGTGTTTAAAAATTTTGTATTTGGCAGATGCACATACACGGTAGTTTAAATATTTTGTAGAGTAAAATTATGGTTATACAGGGTGGTTTAAAAATAAGTTGTTATGTTTGACAAATTGGCAGCAGTGTACAGAGGATGGTTTTAATATAGATGGAAGTAGAGTTAGTTATACAAAACGGATAAAAATAATGTTGAATAAAATGTTATTTAGGGTGGCCAATAAGCAGTTGCAGTTTGGGTGAAGGTTTAAATAAAAGTTAGGAGTTAGGGTGCAAAACTGTGTTTTTATCACCAAAGGTTCGACAGGCATTTCCATTAGGATCGATCAAAAAAAGTTTTTACAAAATTGTTATATAGGGTAGACCATAAACAGTTGCATTCTAATCTGGAATATCTGAAATATGGGAAGAAGAGTTTTAGAGTGTGTTTAACACAAAGTTAGAAAAAGCAGCATATAGAGGTTGATTAAAATATAGAGTAAATAGAAATTTTACTTTAAAAGGTGGTTAAAAAATATCAGAAATAATTGGGTACCGGCTAGCATATATATATATATATATATATATATATATATATATATATACGCGGTGTCACCCGCGTACAGAATGTTCAAGAATTCGCAAAAAGAAATAACTTATGAAACATATGGGTTATTCTATAAAAAAATTTTCTAACTTGTTTGAACCACCCTACTTAACTATAAATCAACCAATCCCGAATTACTATATTACAACCATCCTGTACATGCTGCTGTTTATTTGTCACCCAATATAAGTTTTTGAACACCTGACTATAACTCTTCCCTACCCTATATTTCAGCTATGCAACTGCTTATGGTCTACCCTGTATAACAATTATTTCTGATATTTTTTAACCACCTTTTAAAGTAAAATTTCTATTTACTCTATATTTTAATCAATCTCTATATGCAGCTTTTTCTAACTTTGTGTTAAACACACTCTAAAACTCTTCTTCCCATATTTCAGATATTCCAGATTAGACAGCAACTGTTTATGGTCTACCCTATATAACAATTTTTTAAAAACTTTTTTTGATCCGTCCTAATGGAAATGCCTGTGGAACCTTTGGTGATAAAAACACAGTTTTGCACCCTAACTCCAAACTTTTATTTAAACCTTCACCCAAACTGCAACTGCTTATTGGCCACCTTAAATAACATTTTATTCAACATTATTTTTATCCGTTTTGTATAACTAACTCTACTTCCATCTATATTAAAACCATCCTGTGTACACTGCTGCCAATTTGTCAAACATTACAACTTATTTTTAAACCACCCTGTATAACCATAATTTTACTCTACAAAATATTTCAACTACCGTGTATGTGCATCTGCTTAGGGGCCGCCAAATACAAAATTTTTAAACACTGAACTATAACTCTGGTCCATTCGCTATCTTATATATGCAACTACTTATGGACTACGATATGTAACCATTTTTGAACCATTGTATATATCCAGCTGCTTATAGGACACCAAATATAAATAACTATTTTTAGATTTTTTAAATCCATGTAATTGTAAACATTAATTTATATTTTTTAAACCCACCTGTATAGCTGTAATTATACTCCGCTACATATTTCAACCATCCTATATATGCAATTATTTGTGGATATAAAACAAGTTTTTAACCACAACATAAACTATAATTCCACTCCATCTTATATTTCAAACACCCTGTATAAACAACTGCTTCTAACATTTCTTCAACCCATTTCATAACTATAGTATCTTATGAACATAATTCAAAGATCCTAACTGCTTTCCTGATACATTTTTTAAAGATTTTTATTCACTGTATACATTTTCTACCCTTTTTCAACCAATTGGTATAAGGAACTCTTTACAGACCACTCAATATAATTTTTTGGAACACCCCTTATTTCCACCACATTGTATATATCCAGCTGCTTATAGGACATCAAACATAACTTTTTTTAGATTTTTTAAATCCATGTAATTCTAAACATTACTTTATAATATTTTTTAAACCCACCTCTATAACTGTAATTATACTTCGCTACATATTTCAACCATCCTATATAGGCAGCTATTTGTGGATATAAAACGAGTTTTTAACCACAGCATAAACTTTAATTCCACTCCATCTTATATTTCAAACACCCTGTATAAACAACTGCTTCTAACATTTCTTCAACCCATTTCATAACTATAGTCTCTTGTGAACATAATTCAAAGATCCTAACTGCTTACCTAATACATTTGTGAAAGATTTTTATTAACTGTATAAATATTCTACCCTTTTTCAACCACTTGGTATATGGTATTGTTTATGGCCCACTTAATATATCTTTGTTGGGCTACCCCGTATAGCATTGCACATTCCGAATTTTGAATAAAAGCTAAACTGATGCCAGTATCTAATATTAATAATTAATTTGTATTAATTGTATTATACAACATGGTAGACGTTTTTTCGCTATATCTACCGTTTCTGTCAATTTACGGACATAAAATGTCTACCAGATTTAAAGTCAAACTATAGGCTCTGCAACAAAAAACGATTCAGCAAAATCAGTTCAGTAGTTCTTACGTGATGCCCGAACACACAAACAAACAGACAAACTTACAATTTTATAATAATATATATACAGGGTGTAAACGGTTTGAGTGCAAAGATTTTGAGGATCAATACTTCAGGTCAAAACAAATCAAAAAGCTTTATAACATTTTCAGAAATAAACTATAGTTTTGCCAAAAAAAATGAAAAAGTTAGAAGTTCTGTAGCCTTTATTACAGTGTATAATAGATTATTTCCGGCTTCAAAATGATTCTAAAGCTAAATATGTAAATACTCAATAGCGTATACACCTTTAATAACTGTATTAACAAAGAAAATTATTATTTAAACTCTAAATATTCTGTTATAATTTGCCCTACGTTTCTCCGATCAGATGTGGCAACATAGCATATACTCAGTACTACAGCTGGCCGCTACCATGAATGCTTTTTTGCTGCCCGGTTCTTTTAAGAAAGCGAAAGTGATTTTTGCGTGACATTCGACATAGCGTAAGTTATTTGATTTTCATTTTAAAATATAAATTGGAAAAATAAATAAAATCTTTTGTGAATTGTTAGTTCAAGTGTATTATTTTGTGACAAACAGTGACAATTATACAATTAGGTAAAGACCTGACATACTATTAATTTGTGGGGAAAGCAAATGTAATAACAAGAATTTTGAATATTTACTATAAATAATCCGTTTGCTCTATCATAATGACATCCTGCAGGTCAAAGGTTTTTATTTGTCTAAGGTAAGTAATATTAATTTCTTAGTAACAATTATTTCTCGAAGAATTTAACACATAAAAGAACTACATATAAGAAATGTTTTGTTTAATATACTTTGTATCGCACTATTTTTGAATCATAATGTAAACAACTTTGTATCCTTCCTTCTTCAACTTGATGCATAAAATAAATCGCCAAATATAAATATTCATTTCAATACATAGATATTAAAAGGGTACATTTTTGAAAATAATATTTCATAAAATTTTATGTACCTAAATAAATCTACCGGCACTCGAAACTATGAAATTATTTAATACAAAAAAATAACAGGTGTTCATTTCGTTGTGGTGACTCATTCCTTTATTATTCACGGCACAAGCAAATCTGAGTTTTAGCGCGACGTTGCCACATTGACAATAATTTACTTAACATGTATTTCAAATTTTCTTGCTTATTAAGTCCTTTAGACCATAGTGTTATAAGAGTTTTTTGTTTTGTTTGGTGGGTACTACCTGCACCTAAAATATATGCAGTCAAACTATTTACACCCTGTATATGTTAGATTGTAGATTGAAAAAATATTTATCGGGGAATACAGCCGTTCGTTATATTGATGCATGTTTGAATCCTGCAGAGATTTCGCCAAGGTCTCACTTGACATTCTCAATGTTCACCGTAACAACGCATTGAGAATGTCAAGTTAGACCTTGCAACAATATTTTTTGCACCGATCTCTATAATTATACTCCATCCTACGTTCTATAATTGAAATATCCTAACTGCTTATGCTTATATAACAAATTTTTGATACCCCTTAATAACAATAATTTTACCCTTACTTCAAACACCTTGTATGACCAACTACTTATATTCCAAACTATAAAACTTTTTTAAACCGCCCTGTATAACTGTAATTATACTCCAACTTATATTTCAACCATCCTGTCTATTCAACGACTTCTGACAATTTCTAAAGCCTTTTGTATAACTGTAATTATTTTCCGCAAATATCCGCTCTGTATAACTCTAGTTTTGCTCCACTCTTATTTCATCCACCTTGTATACGCAACTACTTATGTGTCAATACACCATTTTTAGAAACACCTTGTATTTTTAGAAACACCATCTTATATTTCAACCATCCTATGTATACAACGGCTTATGTACCACCTAATATCACATGCACGCACGCACACACCTACAATCGTATACCATATAGAAGCGTTCGCCGACATATCTAACAAATTTTCGTTTCGATTAACTAACGGAATATTTTCTGCCATTTCACGCGAATATAACTTCGTCTCTAACAGAAACTGACTTTCAAATGCATCAAATTGAAAACCATTAAAAACACCCTGTACGATATACTTTCATAGCATATCATGACATGATACAAATTTGACATTCACCATGATGTTTACAGTTTTTGCATATATTTTTCCGATTTTCAGGAAATTGGTGTTTTGCGTTATAGAAAATGTACGGAATCAAGCTGGAACATATTGAACACATTTTATAATAGTCAAATTGCGTGAGCAGTTTTAGAGAAAAGAGTGAAGATTCATTGAAAATCCCTTACTTTTTTCTGATTTTTGTAAAAAACCGTAAATCTCATGTTATAGACTATTATATGGGACCTTTCTGTAATGTTCCTTAATATAATGCAGTTTCAATCATCAAAATGAATAACGGCAGGACATACATAAAAAAAGTTGGATACGAAATGATTTTTGAAGTCGGTTAAAAAACGTAGACTATAAATAATGCAAACGAAAATATTTGAAGAAAATATCTGTTAAAAGTTTGTTTATTTACTCTGTATTTTTTTAAAATATCCATATGGCAAGGTCTTCATTTTTTTTTCTTGTACTTACCAGAGTTGAGTTGAGTTGTCTTACTGCTATTTTGCTTATTGTAAAAAATGCTGTTCTCGTTTTCACTAAAACCACGACTAAAACTATAGTAATCGAAATTCACTGTAATACATTTGAAATATCTGATTTCCCGCCTAAAGTTATTGAACACGCCAACAATATTCAAAACAAATATTTCATATTATTTATACATCAGTCTTGATGAAGTAAAAGCGTAATAACGTCACAATTCATAACTATAAACTCAGTTTTAAATTCAAAAACATTACTAGAAATAAAACAAAACCCGGAACACGATTATTATAGGATATATGCCAAACTGCCAAAATAACACACGGTTTTGGATATCGGATATGCAAAATTTAAAATCAAGGTTAAATACGCTAGTAAAGTATCTTTGACAATAGGCATTTGCACCATCTCGTGTTTTATTTGTGGAACGCTGGTTCTGTCAAGGCCGTAATTTATGTTTGCTGTGTTATAGATTAAAATTTAGTTATCCCATAAAATGGAAAGAAATACATCAAACCAAAAGTGCGGTATAGTTGATTTTGAAAATACATCAAGGAATAATCAAAAATCACAATTCTACCGTTTTCCTGGATTTCTAAAGCAATTGGAGAGGAAGGAAAAAATGGATTGCAGCAGTTCGTCGTCAAGGGCAATTAAATTAAATTTCCAGGTTTTTAGTCATTCCTAAATACCTAACATTAATCACAATTGTTGTTCTGTTAATAAAAATAAGATTCAATAACTCTTGTAATCAGAAAAGTTAATGTACATACTTTTCATTCCAGAATAAATTGAAATTTAAGGTTAATATAATTTTTAATTTTTTAATTAATAATATTTTCTTTTAGGAATAAAGAAAAAAAGTAACGGTTTAGTTAAAGGAGGGATGAAAAGCCATGGCAACCAGGAACATATTCAAGGATTTGCTGTGCTCATTTCGATGGAGCAGAAAAATCAAACAATATAGATACATTACAAAGTTTACAATTCAACTATCTTTCCTGTAATATATCAATATTTATACTCTTGTAAATAAATAACACTTTTTATTCTCAGTATTTCTATTTTTTATGAGCGCTTCTTTATTATTAGTTATTACAAAAGCTATAAATAATATATCATTTCTGTGTGAATTAACATATATTTTTGCATCTGTTGTTGCTTTATTATCCTTGTTCCAACTTCAAAATTTTTATCTTGATCCATTAAAACTTCATCGTCAGTGAGATCTACCAATAAATTATATATAATGAATAAAGTTATTTGTTTTTTTTTCATATATATATTTACTTACTATTGTTAATCTTAATTGGAGCTTCATCGATTTTTATATAAATATTGCAGGAAATATAGTTGAATTGTAACTTTTGTTATGTGAATTGTTTATTTTTTCCCAAACAATTTGACCACTGCAAATCATTGAATTTGTTTCTGGTTGAGATGGATTGTCCCACTGCTGTAATTAAAAAATCTCAGTTATGTTAATAGAACAACAATTATGATTAATTTTATATATACAATAATGGCTAACAACGTGGAAATCAAATTTATTTACCCATGATGTCGACCTGCTGCAATTCATTTTTTCTTCATCTCTAATTGATATGGAAATCCATGAAAGTGGTATAATTGTAATTTTTGATTTTCCCCTGATGTATTTTCAAAATCAACTACACTGCACTTTCGGTTTGATTTTTTTCTTTCCATTTTATGGGATAACTAAATTTTAATCTATAATACAGCAAACATAAAGTCGCCATACTTACTCGTATCGAATCAGAGTGACTTTTTAAATGTTTATGCAAATTAGAAGTATTGCCACAAAACCGCACGGTTTTAAAGCATTTTTTGTAGCTTGCGATTTTGTCATCGTTTTTTGTAAAATATAGTCACACATTAGAATTCGGAGGCCCCATTTTCAATCAGCGAAAAAATTAAAATGCTTTAAACATAAAACAAACACCGACTAATGTCAGTACTGTTTAGGTTAACAGTGTTAACACCGACCGAACGAAAACAATCGTGGCAACGCTAGAAAGAGATGGCAATATAGAGGGTGAGAGGCTATTTCACTTGATTGGGAACTGCATCCAATAAGCTCATTGGCTCCACCTACCAATCGAGTGAAATAGCCTCTATACTCTTAGTCTCTATTGCCCTCTCTGTGGCATGACATTTCTTTACTGCAGGCTGCCTCCAGAAGGTGTATGCTCTAAGAATTTAAGAATGCAATTTTTATCAATGTTTAACTTAGATAATGTACCTCCTAGATATAGCCTGTCATCCACAAAATTGTGGAAATGCTAGAAAGAGAGGGCAATAGAGACAGTAACAGAATATTTCACTTAGTGGCTGGAAGCAGCCAATGAACAACATGCTGAGCATAAATAATTGGAAACAGCTCCCAATCGAGTGAAATAGCCTGTTACCCTCTCTGTTTAGTCTTACCACGACATTTGTGCATGACAGACTATATCTAGAAGGTACATGATCTAAGATGTTTAAATGAAATAGTGACATTCGCATGGGTATATGAGTACTTTTGACCAGTGATTAAAGTATTTTGAACAGTGAGTATAGTTACTCACTGCCTTTGACCGATACCTACTCGATACTTAATTGCAAAGTATCGATACTAAAAGTACTTGGTATCGGAGAAAAGTATCGAGTATGTACTTGTATTTACTCGTATCGTTTCATCCCTATATGAATTTAACTGAAGTAGTCAGTTCAATGAAATTTAAAGATTATTTATTAGACAATTTATTTTAAATAACGAAAAGATTATTTATTTTTAACCGACTTCCAAAAAGGAGGTTATCATTTCGTGGGCATGTTTTTTTTTCAGAGATTAACCCGGCTAAGGAAATTTTGATGGTTTAAACAGCATTGTATTAAGTAATATTACAGAAAGGTACCATATAATTGTCTATAACGTGAGATTTACGGTTTTCCAGAAAATCAAAAAAGCAGTAATTAAGAGACTACACTTCAGTAAATTTGAATGAATCCACACTCTCTTAAACGGCTGAATCAATCTCAATATATTTTTTATTCGTACATAGGATAACTGCTAGATTATATGGTAGAGTTTTCTTCTTTCAGAACAACTGCCTGGAAGACTCTGTAAGATACAAACAAAAATTTACTACTCTTTGTCCCAATAACAAATTTTAAATACTTCTTTGTTACAGGAAATTAATGCAAAATAATGTACAATACTTAACGACATTATAAGCCAACGTTAGAGTATGAACTAATTAGATAAAATTTGCGTAATTCTTTTATGTATTAAGTCAAACGACACAAGAATAAAAAGCATTTTCCTTTTAATTTAGAAATAACTTTTCACAAAATACTTCAAAAGATCCCTCGAGTACCTATTTGAAATGCATATTTCTAAACTAATTAATTAATTCATATTATTATTTTTGTTGGATAATAAACTACCTACTTACACAATAAATAAATTCTAAAATTATCAGAACAGGTATTCAAACACATAACTGCATAAATCCACAAACTACACGTCTTTAGCCAGTTTTTTTTCTACATAACAAATTAGGAAACAAACCCGACGTTGAAAATTAAAAAAACTACGGTCAAACTCTATAAACATGTGGAGCATCGTGTAAACGGCCAGCCATATCTTATCGGTAGATTTATGTCGAGTTTTCATTTACTTTGAAAACTGAAAAAATGGTTTCTTAATGAAATTGGGATTAGTGAAGGAATAGAAACTGTTTATAGTTTATATATCAAGCTTTACAAGCATTTTGCAAGCAAAATTATGTGCATGTGACTGTAAAAATAGAGGCAAAATTTCTGACTTTTCCATTTTTGTTGACAAAACTATAGCTTTTTTGAAAAAATGCTATAAGACTTTTTTATTTGTTTTTACCTAAAATGCCATTCCTCAAAATATTTGCACTCATACCGTTTACACCCTGTATATACAATGCTCTCACAATTGGTTTCAATTACTTTAGCGTTCGCCCACATTCTGTAGCATGAGGGTAATATCAAAAGAATCTGTTCGCGGGCATTGAAGAATATTTGGTCAGTTAGACAGGCAATCATTGTCACTCCAATGAAAACGTTGAGTTGACGCGGCTGAGTCCAACTTATCTAAATAGTCATTCACTGTTTGACAGATGTTCTAATTAAGTTGTTGAATAAACCAGCCTCTTTTTTAGGATTCCGTATATACAATATACGGATACCCTTATAATATCACTACGGATTTCTGCCTCTGTCACATCACACCAATTTTCTCCTAAACTACTGGACGGAAGAGGTTGAAATTTGGCATCAATGTATAGTTTGGTAACCCGATCAGGAATACATATCGTAAAAGAAAAAAAATTGATTTTAGGGGTACTTCTGGGGGGAAAACTATAAAAATCGACCGTTCCCCCCTGATCTCCGAAACTACTGAGCCTGAAATTTTGAAAAAAATAGGAAATATAGAACGTTGCCCGAACTTTACAGGAAAATAAGTAGAAACCATTAATATTAATTTTGGGGGGGCAAATTATAGAATTAAATAAAAATTTAAAAATAAAAAAAATTCAAATGCATCATGTAATATATCAAATGAAAAGTCTCATTCTGAGGAATACACATATATATTTTTTCATATTTAAAAAAAAATTTAAAAAGATATTAATCAAAATATACCAAAATTTACCCATTTTCCCGCCCCCTTATCTCCGAAACTATAAAACGTAAAGTTTTGAAAAAAAATAGAGGTATAGGTTCTGACCTGAAGTTTGCTGGAAAAATAAGGAGACACCTCTACTTTTAATTTTGGGGGGAAAAACAGAATTAAATGGAAGATATAAAATTAAAATTGTTTCTAACCCCATCATGTTATATATCAAATGAAAGGGCTCATTACGACGAAAACAAATATTTTTTTTTTCATATTTTTAAAATAAATTAATTAAAAGATTTTAACAAAAATATAAAAAAAATTACCCATTTAGCCCCTCACCTGAACTTTACTGGAAAAATAAGGAGAAACCCCTAATATTTATTTTGGGGGCAAATTATAGAATTAAATGGAAAATAAAAAATTATAATTGTTTCTAACGGGTCATGTAATCTATCAAATCACAGGGCTCATTATGACGAATACAAATATATTTTTTTAATTTTTTTATAATGAGTATTTTAAAATATATTAAAAAAAGATTTTAAAACAATTACCCATTCCCCCCGTTATTTTTTTTGTTCATAGGAAAAATATGAAAAAATCCCGAATTCTATTATTTGGGAGCCAAATAAATAAACGGAAAATCAATTATTAGAATACCCCCATAGTAATTTTAGGGACAAATTATACAATTAAATGGAAAATAAAGATTCAATTTTCAAACGTATGATGTAATATATCAGATAAAAGGCTCATTATGTGAATTACAACTAGGGGACGGACGGGCAAGAAGGAGAGGACGGGCATGAAGAATACCTACTCTAGTTCACCGCTTGTTTAATAGAAAGAGACAAGTATTGTTTTACTAGACGCGTCACACATAAGCGGCTACCGGACAGTGTGCGCCGTGACTGCGCGAGTAATAAACAAGTTTTTACAAGCACGGAAAGGATTTTCGTTAAAAAATTGTGATAAAACAGCCGTAAGTACAATCAGTTTGTTTTATTGTGTTCAGGGCTATCCCTATTTTACTATTTTTAAGTTAGTTTGTTGTAATTTGAGGTGTAAGTAACATTGTCATCTTAAGTTTTCGTCTCACGGTTTTTATTTGAAATTTAGGTTATGTCGAAATATACCTGACGGGCAAGACGGAGCCGCGTAAAAAGGATAGTGTCCGTCTTGCCCTTCTTCTTTAATATTAATCGATTATTTAGATGTGTGTTTTCATTTATGTTAATAAAGAATAATATTTGTTGCAGATGGTGTATAAGTATAAGCGGAAGACGGACCGAGCCAGTTGGTCCGAAGAAAATTTGGCGAAGGCAAATGGATTAACTCTCAGAAGTTTCTGGATTGGTTGCATATTTTTGTGCAAAAAGTACGTCCCAATCATGATCACAAAGCACTTTTGATCCTAGACGGTCATGAATCACATAAAAGTTACGAAGCACTTGATTTTGCAACAAAAAATAATGTCATATTTTTGACTATTCCTCCTCATACGTCTCACAAATTACAACCTTTGGACGTTGCAGTATACGGACCAATAAAAAATACTTCGAGATCGAAGTCAACACTTTCCAAAAACAACACCCAGGAAGATTATTAGCCAGTATGACATTGCAAAAATCTTCTCTGGGGCGTATTTGAAAGGAGCTACACCTGGAAACGCAATCAGTGGATTCCGTGCCAGCGGTATCTATCCATTCGATAGTCACATTATTGGTGATGAACATTTTGCGCCGTCTGAGGTTTATCAGGGGAATGCTCCAAACATCATATCCGAAACAAATACCATTAGTCCTAATAGAGGAGATCAGCACAATATACCAGTAAATAACAACGCAATAGCGAATGATACATCATCATCAGCCAATCGCCGTCCAACACCGGATACAGACTCCATCCAAGGTGTGCCACGTAACCCTGTTCCCGGATCTCCGCAGCCAGTCGCTTCCGTCAATGAAAAAATAAATGAAAACACACACAATATTCAGCAAGATTCTAATATTTTGCAAGAAATTCGCCCCATACCCATTGAGGTAAAAAGAGAAATGTGCCAAGGCGCAAACAACAAAGATCAGAAATATTAACGAGTACACCTATAAAGATGGTACAAAAAGAAAACATGATGCTGCTGCAGCGAAAAAGAACGTTTCCTTCGATTCCCCTGGTTCATCAAAGTTAAAAAAAGGAAGACACGGGCTAAACAAGTCTATCGAAAGGCAAAGAAAATAAAAAAGAGACTTCTTTTGCACTGTATGCAAAGAACAATATATACATCCCCCGATCGAAGATTGGATACAGTGTGATGTTTGTCGAGAATGGATCCATGAAGCCTGCTCGTCATATTCTGGAAGAGGGTCTTATTTCTGTGATGATTGCTTTGATTAGTTTACATTATTCGTTTTGCCCGACTGGTGTATTCATTTTGCCCGCTATGGGTGGGCAAAACGGATAATGGGCCAAATTAAAAAAAAGGGTATTACATTAAAGACGATGTTTTTTTTATTACTTTTTAAGTTTCAAATCATAATTTAGTTACCAAAGATTGTAACCAGAATAGTCAATTACATGTGTGATTTCGATAAATATTTTTTTCTGGTTTTTTAAATTAACATGTCCTTCTTGCCCGTCCGTCCCCTATATCATATTTTTAAATCATTTGTTTAAAAGATATTAACGAAAATATTAAACATCGACTTAATTCCCACTTTAGAAACTACACTATTTAAATTTTGTAAAATATATTTTATTTGTATATTTTAATAATTTGAATAAGATATTTAATAATTTATAATTTAAAATTTGACTTATTTTGCCCTTTATTTTCCAATCTACAGAGCCTCAAAAATCAGACAGTAGATTATAAAAGACTTCTCTGAAAATTTATTAGTAAAATAAAACTCTAATGTTAATTTTTGGGGGCCAAATTAGAAAATTAAATACATATGTATTCTGATAAAAATCAAGCGAATCCTGAAGCAGATAAAATAAATAGTCTATGTGTGGAAAATCGAAGTGTATATTTTTTATAAATTTAAAACGATTCCTTTAAATTATATTAGGGTAAATATAAGAAAATGCACTCATTCCCTGCTTGTCTGAAACTGGAATATTGGAATTTTGAAGGTGGTACGGAACCCTAAGTATGCGAGTCCAACTCGCACTTGACCAAATTATTTATTTGTACGTGAGCAATTATTTCATTTCCAACATATATACGTAACATGACAAAACACAAAACAAATGTAAATCTACTTTCATACCAATAAGGGTAGTTCGGTTTTGAATACATGAGTCCTCATGTGGCAAAATCGTAAACTGGTAGCCATATTCATACTGTATACCCTTAATCTTAAAGAGTTAAGTAGCGATCTCTGAAATAGATTAATTGCCTTACAGATTTACATGTAATGGAAAAATACTGAAAAAATAATGGTTCCAAAAAATTACACATCATTATCATTTGACAATTGTATTACAACTAAAACTAAATTTCTTTATGATCCTGATTACCTTTTTTGTGATTTGGAAAATGTGTTTTAGAATAAAATATATTATTTTTTTAAGATAAATTTTATTGATTACCTGAAATCATTACATTATATCAGGTAGCGGGTAGATGCTCATCTAATTAGGTACCCCAACAGATGACAGATCTACTTCAGGAATGCCGCCCTTCCTACACGAAATTGTGAACAAAATATAAAGAATTGCACTTGTGTAAATGAACGTATCTTGATACTGAGTTTAAAATTATGAAGAGTTTACTCAATTCGGATCGTCATCTACACTACAAAAGAAAAAAAATGAGAATCTAAATCTTTTAGGAAGAGTTAACAGTCTATTCTCAACAAAGCTAATGCCAAGGACCAAGTTATTATTAGGGGAGATTTCAATGCCCCAAATGGAAATATTCCAATTACAAATATAGTATAATGCTACGGAGAAGAAACATGCAATGAAAATGGAAGATTACTTAGAGACTAGGTATAATAACTTAAAAATCACAGTTTCTTCAGTAAAAATGACATACATAAGTATACCTGGACGAGTCGAGAGCTTAGATCAGTTACTGATTACGTAATAAATCAATAGTAAACTGGCCAGACAGGTAAAAGATAGACGAGCATATAGAGGAGCGGACATAGGCTCATACAATTACTTCGTCGTGACAGCAATTGTTATGTTCAAAAAGTGGAGGAAAACGAACCAAAAACAAAAGCAACAGAGGAAGAAATCTACAAAGTGTACTGACTAAATTAAAAAAAAACCATTAGAAACCTCTATAACTATAGACTGAACAGAATTCTTGGACAGTGACAAGCAGTGGATGAAAAGCAACTAGCTTATAAAAAGTATTTAAGTAATCATACAGTAAACAATCAGATAATGTATAAATAGAAAAGAAACTAGGTAAAAACACTAACTAAAAAATCACAAGAGCACACCTGGGAACGCTTTAGTTTAGTGAGATTGAAAATGACATGTAAGTAAACAAAAAAAAAGTTTTCTTTTTAGTTTACTCCTTGATGATGACAACCTAGAGTTGTTGTTGTTGAAACGGCGTTGAGGATTTAAAATAAAAGTTTTGGGGTGCAAAACTGTTTTTACATTTGTGACACACCAAAGGTACCACAGCATTTCCATCAACCTAAACAGAGGAAGATTGTGGCATATCATGTGAAAACTGGGATATCCAAAACAACTCATAAGAGCCTATACCACAATACTTTATGCAGATGACCTAGTATTAATGATATAATCAGAAGTTCACTTGCAAGTGGAAATACATAAATTCAACAATTTGTGCAAAGTAAAATATCATAAACTAAGACCAAAGTAATGGTCTTCTCAAGTAAATACCCTTTCAGATCTAAGATAGTGGTTAATAACGAAATCTTAGAACGGGTATCACATTATAATTATATAGGTTGTGATATATCACATGAACGAGGAAATGACATTGAAGAAAAACTTAATAAACACTTATTTATGCGTGGAACAATTTCTACAACACTTAAAAATAAAACTAAGAAAGAAACACAAATAAAGTTTTATAGGACGATGGCTGCACCAATCCTGGCTTATGGCAACGAGACCTGGACAATGACCAAGACAGATGAAAACAGGTTACAAAGTCAATAAATGAAGTTTTTAAGAAGAATTAAAGGTTGGAGACGTATGGGTAGAATGAAGAAATGATTGTATAAAAAGTGAACTGAAGATTTCCAGTATGAACGAAGGAATTACAGAAAATATGACAAAATGGGAAGATCATGTAGACAGAATGCAAGATGATAGCATCCTTAAGAAAGCAATGAACTACAAATGTAAAGGCAGGAGAAGTATTGATAGACGAAAAAAAAAAGATTATATTAAAAATACTAATAATCGAGGGTGTTCACAAGAAAAATTTTGTATATTTGTAATAATTACTTAAAACTGCGCACATACGCTATTTAATCTCTCGTATATTCGACAGAAGAAATAAAAAATGTACTTTATTAAATATTGTTTTATTTTTTCATAAAAGAAACCCAAGCAATACACAAATTGTAATAGATAATATAATAATATCGTAAATTGCTTTATAACATAACTAAAAACTTCTTATTGCACCTACTTATTATTACTAAATAAGGCGAATCAAACTTAACATATATTAATATCCTGAAATAATCTTAGGAACATATACAAAATAAAATCCGAAAAGAATTTTTACAAAATTTTTTAAGTACAAGTTCGAAATGAAAATAACTTTTCAACAAATAATAGCAGTACTTTAGGTATACTTATTATTTCATTATACTTTTACACACATCTGTTCTCATATCATATATTGCATATATACGTTTCTGCCGATTTAATCGCAAAACTATATTTCGGAGTAATAATAACGGTTCACTATGCTATATAAAAGTTACACGAATATTATTAATTTGAATTTCACCTTTATAGGGAATTATTAGGAACTCTAATTAGGAACAGCTGTGCGTCGGCAGATTTCTCCCGACAAGCTTTTTTATTAAATGAAGGCACTAGCCCCTCAACAATATCTGCATACCGGCTGCTTAAGACTTAAATAACTTAAGAAAATTTTAGTTTAGAAAGAAAAACAAAATTAGTACATTTTTAGAAATAAGTAATTGAGATTTATGTTTTTAAGAGGCAAGCTCAGCTTTAGTAAAACTTTCGGCTAGATATGATAACATATTTACAGTCTTAACTAAAAATGTTCCAATTTATTGTAATTGAAAAAATGATTGTTGAGGAACCATACTATAATTAGGAACCATTAATGGTTAATGTGCTTAATCCTGATTTGTAAGGTAGAGCCCAATTATACAAATAACTTCATGGAAAATAACAAATAAAAAAGAAAAATATATATCTTATATGGCACTGCACATGTTTTCATAAGCTCGCCATGTATTAAGTCCTTTTATTAGAGGTTTCCTCAATTCTTAATTAACGTAACTGTACAGTCTATATTTTAAACGTTTGATTCTTATGGGATAGATACCCGGTTGTAAAGAGATCTGCATTTATATATGTATAAGTTTTAACAAATATATAACAAACATTTTTATAAAAACTGAGGTAGGTCATGTGAAAATATAATATCAACAGTTCTGTGTTTACATGAGTTACTCCAAAGCTCTCCTGTATGAATTAATGTAAAATGTATACTACTGAACGGTGACGACGCATTGAAATGTCAAGTCACACCTGAGCGAAACGACATACTAACGAACGGATGTACTCTCGAATAAATTGCTCCTCACGGGGTTCTATTCGTGAAACCTTACGTGACATATATGTGAGCTTATAACACTTATGTGATTTGTCTATTTTATTTATATCTGCAATTTTTTAAGCTTCCACTGATTTAAAAAATCCCATCATTCGGAAAATTGTTTATTTTTCTTCGTATCGTTGAGACGTGCGATACCTTTACCACTTTGCTCTATTTTTCCGGCCTTTGATAATAATAGGGTTTTGCGATTCGTTAGTTGTTTGGGAGCTGCTTTATATTTCCAGTGACAAAGTCGAAATTCTATCTTGAAGTCCACTGTAAATGATTTCAACCTTGAAATGACGTCCGAGGTCATAGTTAAGATGAATCAAAGGAGAGTTGAATCATCAGAAAAATATGCGTTGATTTATTGTTGTTCATTCCCTTTCAAATTTACCTCTTATCTGACCAAACTGTAAAGTTTTTTAGTTGTTTCAATGATATCTGAACGTAAAATTGTATGTTCATCCAAATCTGCGATAAAAATATCCTTGATACTGAACTGACTTCCAATGTTGAGTCTACTAAATACCTAAATGCCCAAGGAAAATTAATTTGTGCACTATTGTTTTCAATAATTTTCCTTGAAAGGCACACCCGGGATATTTACTTCAGACAGGTGAATAAGGCTAGATAATAATTTTTTATTGGGTAAATGTTAATGTTCGACGAAAACAGAACCCTTTGTGAAAAATTCCTGATAATTTCCATATTTCTTGAATCAAGCCAATTGAATTTGTAAAAACCTATATTAGCTTAAATTGTCTTTCCGCCAATGTATTTTATTTTTCAAAATCGGGGTACAAATGATTCACTTATATAAATATTATTATTATATATTGTACCTACACAATAACTACACTTATATTTCACCTTACTTTTAGCTTACTTTTTCATCAAAAATATCATTATACTTTACATATGTGTAAAGGTTGTTTTTTAGAGACTGAATTTTAAACGGAAATCAACTACAAGCAAATATTTTTATTGTCCATGAAATTTGCTGCATTGGAAAAATAGTTTTAGCGCATTAATATCTGAATATGATTTCTGGCATGTGGGTGCTACGGGTGAAGTGTACATGGCGTAGTTTAGAGGCCCAATTTTCACACACTCTTCAATTGTTTCTGGTTAATCGGCATACACATGCGACTTTACACACCGCCAGAGGTAAAAATTTAATGGCTTCAAATCGCATGAACGAAGAAGTTAAAAGGACCATTTCGTGAACAATAATTTTTAACCACACGTGTGCAGCGCCAAAAAGTTAGTAATCATGTCATGGTATTGCCCATCTTTTTCAGTAATATTCTATCCCCATCATAATTTTTAAAATCATATGAACCAAAGATTCTACCAGCCCATTAAGTGAACTAAACAGTGACTTTCTCTAGATGTAATGGTTTTTTGACAATGGCGTGTGAATTATCATTGCTCCAAGTGTGCAGTTCTGCTTATTGACATATTTAACAAAAATTGTGCTTGATCACCCAAACAAATTAATGTTTCTTTCGGCACAGTCACATTCAGTGCCTGTACCACTAAATAAAATAAAGCAATAACCCTGCAAATCTTTAATGAAATTATTTTTCACAACTTCTTGTTACGGTAATCATTTCTACAAGGTGGTTTGTTTATTAAGCCCAAAAAAACATTTTTTGTTGAAATTCAGTTACATTTGGTTGTCATAAATGGTAACTTGAAGCAGAGTCAAATGCTAGACCAATACACTTTTGAACAATATAATCCAAGTCAAACATTCTCCATTATTTTATAAGTATATTTCTATTTTTCTATGCACAGTGGCCCTGAATTCTATAATACTAATTGATCAACATTTAAGGCAATTTATTTATTAAGTGAAATAAAATTCCCAATTAAGTATTCAGTCATATGGCTGAACTGTAGTTTACTTTTTTGTATTTCTTGATTAAGGAGAGAATTGAACATGGGCCATGTAACATTTTATTGGTTTGGTGCTCTAGAAAATTTAGTAAAAAGTATTACGTAGTACATCTCGTTAAAAAATACCTGATTTCCCAGATGTCCTATTTATTAACTTTTGTACAAATAAGTATGTATAGAAATTACCAAAATGTATTTTAAGATTAAAATTTATAAGGAAATGGTGAAATGTACAAAACGTTTGGTGGTTTGTCTATAAATCTAATTATACAACTAGTAGTAGTAGTATTTTTTTCTTTAGCAAACGAAGGTCACCCCTATCACAAATTCCACTTCACTTGTTTCATGATCTCCCACTGCTCAGAATGTTTTGTCCTCATGTGGTTTCTCACAGAATTCGGGTGCACAAATCGTTTCGCGCATTCGGTAACTGGACAAATTGGACTGTCTCTTGGATAATGATAGTCAATGTGAGTTCGTAGTGCATTCAGAGATGGCATCATTAGGTCGCACAAATAGCATTCGTATTTGATGTTGCTAGTTGCTATTTGATGGAACTCGTTGGGTATTTGATTGTAGTGGTCCTTCGCAGTACTGCTACTGGCATCTGCAATGCCAAAGAGTACGCTTCACTTTTGAGTGTGTTAATAATTACAGATAAAGTAATAAACATATGTATGTATTAAAATGAAAAGTTAATCCAGTCAACATTGTTACAGTGGGTGAAAAGAAGAAATTCATAGCTTTACAATAGTATACAATGCAAACAATATCCAAGACCTTGAATAACTCTTAATTGTTCACAAATAGTATAATATTAGTATTGGTAATTTTTCTGTGATAAATTAAGATTTGCTGTTAAATATTCAGAAGAATTGTGATGTAATAATCTATAATTTTACATTAGTCTGATACGAATAATGCAAGCTTAATCATTATAGGTATGTACTAAGGGGCCATGCATTAATTACGTAAGCACGATTTCGACCCCCCCTGCCCCATGTAAGGCTACATAAAATTTCTCGAGCCCCCCTTCTTACGTAAGATTTTTGTTTTCTAGAACATATGTTGCCAGAAAATTTTTTCAGAATACAGTAAAACTCACAGCTTGACGTAAATGTAGGATTTTCATTTTTTTAAAGATAATTTAAGTTGTACTTTTTTGTTGCTGTCTGACAGAGATTACCAATCTATTATTATGAGACAACTACATATTTACTCTTTGGTATATTATTATTATAATTAAAAGTACGTTTTTAAATAAAATCAGTTAAACAATCAGCAAACGAATAATCCTTTTGCACAAATGAGCAACTAGTTTCAAATTGATCTTAAAGAAAACAAGTACTCCAGTTTATAGAGCAAAATTTAACTCATTTTCGGACATAAAATTTAACAGCAATTCGCTTATACCATCACATTTATTACAGTTTATAGATAATTATTGCTTAATATTTTAGCAGCAAACTCGTAGAAGTAAACGATTTAAAGAATAAAAACCGGCAAAAATACGATTTTCTCTTGGTTATTGCTTATATAATGAAAACTAATGGAGGAATCGTAATGCCGCCTACACGAAAGTTGTAGAGAATAAGAAAGCCTTTTAATGAGTGTTTGTTTATATATCCTGATTGGATTTTTTTTACCGAGTAAACTTAGAAAAACTGGTCAAAAGTGGATTTTTTTTTCAAAAAATTATAAGTTTCTGGTAACTAATACTGGAATATTAGTCATCGTGAAAACAATAGTTTATGATATTAAGTTTATATAGGCTCAAAATGGATACTATTGAAGAAGTAGTTTTTAAATAAATCGAATTTAAATAATTTAGATAGCTGTTTTGCACATCCCACGGTATTAACGAGACTAGTCCGACAGAGGTATACCAAAGATATTTTGAAAGTTCATAAATTCCACTTCAATTTGTCTATCTTTTTTTCGCTACAATACCCAGAAGTTGGTTTAAAATAATAGAAAACATTGCATTAAATATAGGAATATGTGACAGCCAGCCAGCGGTGCACTGACAATAGCTTTCAAGGCGGATCTAGAATTTTCTTAAGGTGGGAGCACGAGATAAAAATTATGGTAAATTGTATTATTATATGTTTTTTCTCAGCAGTTTATTACGTTTTTATTTATATAACTATTGTCTGCTCATATAGGTCTATTATTTCATTGGTTATGGTTAATGGATACTTTTATACAGTTTACTGATATTGATTAAATGACTGCCAAATTTCAAAAGCAGTATTAATACATTTTACATTATGACAAAAATCCAAAATATACGAAGTGAAGTGCATTTTATAAGCTTTTGAAATATATTTTCCATATCGCTATCGAACTATCTTATCGTATTAACGATACGTCCTCCAAAATATTTCCACAAATTATTAATCTCAACGTTGTAAGCTATCACAAGGAGGCAGATTAAGGTTTCAGCCGGTATTACAACCAATTTATGAATTTTTTAAAAACATTCACTTTACATCGGTTTTTCCCGCTTTTCTTTATGAAAAATGCTGCGATCAAAATGTATAAACATTCATTTTGAAGATTATCTGATTCTCTACAAATTATTTATTGACGGCATTATGAACAGATCATTATTTTTACACTATAAGCAAAAAAATGAAAGTACCCCATATTTTTGTGGTTTTAGGCTGAAATAATTTATTTTGCTGTTAAAATTATGAATTATGTCAGTTATGACTTATAAATTATTATTTACGTGATGGCTTATGCGGTTTGCTGTTGAATTTTGCGTCACCTAAAAATCTCTATTGACTGGTATAATTTATAGTATATAGTAAGAGCTAGATCAATTCAGATCACCAATCGTCATTTGGACGGAATGGGTTAGTTAGAATGTTAATAGGTAATAAAAATTTGGAAGGTAAGATATAAATTGAATTATAAATTATAAAGTGACGAGCCATTCAGGATTCAAATTGAAACTCCCCCCTAAGGCAAAGAAACGTAGAGATTCGCTTAAACCTCTGAATTATATATTTGGTATGGTTTTTAAAGATGATTTACTCTTAGCAGATAATAATGTTTTGCTATTAAAGAATTTCTTCTGTTAGTTTATTGAAAATATTAGACTTTCACATTTGCCAGTTATCAGGTTTGTTCCAACCCGACAAACAACCGATACAAAACTAGACATAACCCGTCACTGTAAATGTTGAAAAAAATGTTACAGTTATAATACGATAAAACTTGTAACAGTAAAATGCTGTTTTTGGAACACCTGAATTTGCTTCCAAATCCTTATCCTTCAACTATATGCAAAGTCATTATGTGAACGAAAATAGCAGATTTTGGTGAGAAAACGTCGGGCAGAAATCTTTATGGAATAAAAGTTTGAGATTTTTCTCAGGTAGAGAGAATATTTCAAAACAATGTCGAAAACTAATCAAAAACGAACTGAGATTAAATACTGAACAGTGAGTGGAATAAAAGTTGATCTCCTAAAAGGAGCAAACGTACTATGGATCTCCTTTCGAACTAAAGTCAAATGTTTATAACTCAAAGCTACTAACCGAAAATAATAGGTACAAATAATTTGTTATGCTAATCAATAGAGATGTTTTCGTGCCATCACATTAAGACCGTTTGTAAAAAAATATTTCTTCAACACTTTTGAAGTTGAAGAGCTGGGCCTATCGGAACTAATTTTAATTTAAATTTACGTGTCCTCTATTTTGTTAATGTGCCCCCATGCTTCATGGATAGTAAGATTTATATTCTGAAAAGAGTTACTACAAAGCCTCTATTTTAATTTTTGCATGAAGTGTCACCGAAATATATGAAAAATTCTAGCAAACTTGTCCAAAAATGGGAGAGCACTTGAATATGATAGGCTAGTGGTGGAACACGGCTGTTAATAGAAACAGGCTACATGTGATTTATTAATGTTTCTTTGATTTTTCTCAGAAATTAAATGAAATAACTTCAACATATTTTTGGATTTTATTTAGTTTTGTTGTTTTAGTTTAATATAAACCTGTTGATCTGTTTTTTTTTGTTATAATCTATGGTTTGGCTCTAAACAAAACTGTAAACGTATTACATAACAAATCAAAATTGATATTGTCTTACCACAATTAGAAGTTTATCCGAATCAAACGATGATGATAATTAATAAACGGATATCTTTCAAAATGTTTGATTATGTCTTACTTATACTGTCGAAATAATATTAGAGGATAATATTGAGAATATGTTTGTTTTTGGATGTTCCATTATAAATTATATACCACACAACAGCTGAAATGACACAATAAGTGAAAACGTGGAATAACTGATCTAACCCGATTTGACCAAATTGAGCAATTATTAAGAAACCAATTTGAGGATGAAATAATGATATATCCAAGTGTCAAAAATCGGTTTATTTGTTTTAATGCACTTCATGTACATGTTTAAATTAATGAGAAAGATTAAAGACTGAGTCGAGAAAGCAGAATTTTAAAGCACTTTCAAGAACATCCGAGAAACATTGAATTCATTTCATGAGACATTGACAAAAACATATAGATATGTTAAATGGCTCGAGGACTAAATGTAATAATCTAATAATGTCACTAAACTAAAACTAAAGTTGGTTTTCACAAGATATAGCAGTTGATGCAATTTGAACTGAATATGTATATTAAATTCTAATGGGGAAATGAGCAGATGTAAACAGAGTAAGTTTTTGAAGAAAGAATCAGTAACGTGTAATGGACAAACCTATGAGTAAATAAATTTGACTATTGAGACGAAATCTGCGAAATCTGATATATATATATATATATATATATATATATATATATGGTTGATGATTTATTTCGCGAAACGTCAAGTGATTTTTCAAACGAATACAGACGAACGGATGTACACCGGAATAAATCATCAACCACATATTTCCATCCGTGAAACAGTATACACAAACATATATATATATATATATATATATATATATATATATATATATAGATATGTAGCTCTCTTGATGGTCCGGGTGTTCGTCCGTTGAAAGTTTTGTCCCTGTAAAGGAAAAAAAATCTCACTTGGAATTTTCATAAGGCTTTTCCTCTTCTTCCAACACGAAGGGTGGCTGCAGGTTCGGACCTTTCCGGACTACTTCGTATCCGAGATCGTCGGCTAGGTCGTTCTAGTCCGGAAAGGTCCGAACCTGCAGCCACCCTTTGTGTTGGAAGAAGAGGAAAAGCCTTATGAAAATGCCAAGTGAGATTTTGGCGAAACGTCAGGCGACCGTTCCTTTACAGGGACAAAACTTTCAACGGACGAACACCCGGACCATCAAGAGAGCTACACATAGTTCCGTCCGTGCAAACTTGTTTTCAAACATATATATATATATATATATATATATATATATATATATATATATATATGAACTGGGCTATGTTACGGGTGACAAACTTTATGAAATACTCAACGTAGAAAACAGTCACTCAAAAACTTAAGCTAACACGACTTATTACAAAACAACAACCCACGGTCACCTCACCCCCTCAGACGACCGTCCATAACTTTTCTGACTTCCCCTTAGACTCTACCAGTTTACACGTCCTATCCAAAGGTTTCAATTTCGCAGTGACGCCGAAAACTATCCCAACTGAAAGAATCATTTCTCAAGTTGAGGTAGCTTTGGTTGAACTAACAGATATTGAGGCTGAAGATACTCGTCAAGACGTTGCTAGAGTACTCCGCACATCAAAGCCAACAAAATCAAAACTTCTAACGAAAGACATGCACTAAAACAACTACGTAACAACGATGACATAACTATTCTTCCTGCCGACAAAGGTAACGCGACTGTTCTTCTCAATACTAAGGACTATGTTCACAAGATGAATTCCCTACTCCACACTGCAGACTACGAAATAATAAACAATAATAGTACTACTTACTTAGAGAAAAAGACTAAGGAAATCATCAACAGGACACAACTTCCTCTTGACATTAAAAAGATCATCATTCCTCGTGAAAAGTCTTCTAAAATTCCGAAAATTTACGGACTACCCAAAATTCATAAGCCGGACATTCCTCTTAGACCCATTGTCAGTTCGGTACAATCCCCGACCCAAGAATTAGCCCGGTACTTAGCCAAAACCCTTCAACCTCTAGCCGAGCAAGCATCCTCGTACGTAAAGAACTCTTCTTCCTTCCTAGATATCCTAAGTGGTTACAGAATTTCAGAAAATGACATCCTAGTTAGCTTCGATGTTGTATCTCTTTTCACCAATGTCCCCATTTCAGAAACGTTAGATATTCTAAAAACAAAATACAATATCTCTTCTGACATTATCAAACTTGTACAACAGTGTTCCTCTAACACTTATTTTTCATTTCAAAACACTCTGTTCAAACAAGTCCGTGGGGCCCCCATGGGTTCACCTCTTTCTCCAGTGCTTGCTAACATTTTCATGGAACAAATCGAAACCCAGGCCCTAAACTCGTCTAATTTAAAACCTTCCTGTTGGCTTAGATATGTAGATGATACTTTTGTCATTTGGCCTCATGGCAGAGATTCATTAGATTTCTTCCTACAACACCTCAATGGTATACATTCTAATATACAATTTACAATGGAAATCGAGTCCGATTCTTCTCTCCCGTTTCTTGATGTCCTCATAACAAAAACCAACAATGACAGATTCTCACATACCGTCTATAGAAAACCAACCCATACCAATCGATACTTAAATGCCCAATCACACCACCACCCTGCCCAATTGAGTTCTGTAATGAAATCTTTGACTCTCAGATCTATTCGTTTAACAGATATTGCCAATAGACAAAACGAACTTAATAATCTTCAACAAATCCTTCGACAAAACGGTTATCATCCGGACCACATTGCGCGTATAATTCATCAATCTCAACAACCCCCAATCACACCAACCCCATCAGAAACAGAACAACAACATCAAAAAGCCGTACTTCCATACATTCGAGGAATCACTGACAAAATTGCACGGATTTTACAAAGACATCAAATAAAGACTATCTTCAACACCACTCAAACTATAGGCAACTTAACCGGTAACCCCAAAGACAAAGTACCTAACGAGGATCGAGGAGTTTACGAAATCTCATGTCGCGATTGCCCACAAAGCTACATCGGTCGTACCAACAGGCGCGTTAACCATCGAGTATATGAACACTCTCTGTCAGTTCGTAAAAAAAATCCGACTTCAGCTCTCGCGCATCACCATATCCAAACAGGGCACTCTATCAACTTCGAGGACAGTAGGACTATCATATCTCTCAATTCTCTTAGGGCATCCACTATTCGCGAAGCTATCGAAATAGAAAAAAGACCTCTGTGTCTAAATAGACGCGATGACAGTACTCGCCTTCCCACAGCTTGGACCTCCGTAATTGCCAGATTAAACAAAGCAGACACGCCCACCAATACCCAACCAGTCACAACACAGCCTCATCACGTGACATCTTCTTCTAACCCAGCGCTACCTATAAATAAAAGAAGCAGAGCAGACTCAAATTTAGTTCAGTTACCTAGTGACTCTTGGGGAGTAGGCAGATTGAGGCCCCGAGTTCGATCTAGACTCTGAAACTCTTTTTCACTTTTGTCTCTTGATAATGGCTCCGAAGCAGGAGTCGAAACGTCGAGTATTCAATAAATTCAGACGCGGTTCTCACCCGGAACCTAGCTTAGTTCATATATATATATATATATATATATATATATATATATATATATATATATAATTCTTATAGCATTGGGAAGGAGTATAAATCAATAGACCAATGTCAGAGTTTCGAGGGGGATTCAGAGCAATCTCAATGTTTGAATCTCCTTTCCTATCTTCTATTTCAAGCTGCTTCCCGCTTCGCCTCTCTGTCCTACAATTCGTACCCGCTATATATAGTTTATCCCTAACAGTTCACCGATCAATTGCAGAAGCTTCTCATTAAGATTGTTTACGCAGTAGAGAAGAGACACTGGCTCTTCCAGAAATGAAATGAAATGGAATTAAATTATTCGACTTCGATATTTTCGTACAATGCCAATAGTTCCTTCTAATTTGGAAACCTATAACTTTTAGGACGAATATGCTTCAGTTATATATTAAATTCATATGAGTACGGTTGTAATTGAAAATAATTTCTGAATCTGGTAAAGATTATTCAGAATAAGTCAAATTAGTTTTCAAATTTGATTAGTAGTATTCAAATTTACAATAGTTAAGCCACAATTAAACACGAAAAGGGTTCATACTAATATTCTGAAAACAGTCGTTTTATCATACCAGCTTTTTTTGGATATCACAATCTAATTCAATGAATAATCAAGCCGGTATTTTTTAACAAACTGCTTCAAGATAGCCCCACCGTATAAGTACGCGAAACTTGCGCGCGGGCAACAGTTCTAGACGGTTGCAAATGCAGTAGTCGAAATATAGAGTTTGTTTCTATATAGGGTTCCAAACTTCTGCTGTGTATAGAACTCATTAAAATAAGCCATAAAGTCCCTATTAACATGTGCCCCAAAACACAACTTTAGGAAGTTATAGGCGCATACACGAGTTCAAACAAAATTGTTCTTTTCTTTTATTGACAAAACGGTCGAAAATAAATAGAAATAAATGTTTGGGTCTTACATAACTTCTTACGTTAAATAACATATACTCCTCCGTTTTTCGACATGCCAATCATAAGCGTCCTTTTTGGGTTGGTGAAGGGGATTTTCGGCCTGCATTTTTCTTTATATCAACTTTTTTTCCAATTTTCTCTACATATTTATAAAATTTTGTCCAAATCAATATTTTATAGTTTTCAAGTAATTAAGTTTGAAAATTACTCTACTCTTTAAGTTATTAGGCAAAAAAATACAAAAATTTGTTTACCATGGCAAATAAAAGCCTGACGTCGCCAAAACGCTTAACAATTTAAGTTATTGACAAACTGTCAATTGAGCAGTGTTTAATTAGTAAAAGTGGTGATTGGAATATTTAAGTAAAAATACAGTCTTGTTTGAGCCCCTTTAAGAGCACATAACTGGCTAAGGGTATGTTTTAGGGTACATATTATAGGGGTTTTTTGGCCTATTTTAATGAGTTCTATACACAGCACAAGTTTGGAACCCTATTTTAGAAACACCCTCTATGTTAAAAATATATTTAGTTATTTTGATTATAGATTAGATTGTTCTCCCCTGTTTTTTTTTGTGCAACAGATTGTGGTTTCTTTATATAATTATTGTATTCACTTATTCGTATATCATCTAGAGGTTACTCCAATATATATTATTAATTTTAGGTGTTTCTCTTTAAATCTTTGAAAACCCTGTATGTATGATATCGTTGCTGTAAAATAATTTTTTGGATATTTTATAAATACGGAATTGGGTATATTATAATTATCATTACGAACTTTTTAATTTTTTAATTTCTTGAATTGCGTTGTGGTAATTTTTATTGTCATTGAAAACGGGATCTGATTTAGACCATGAAACGTTTGTAATATACAAACTACAGTATTATTCCCAAGAAATAACAAAAATACAAACCAGTTTATAAAGACTTTTGTATATTGTGTGACACTTATGTGTTTGCAGACGTTTCAACTTCTAATCTGGAGTCGTTTTTTGGTTGTCAAAATTGTACGTAAAAAAATTAAATTGTTAAGAATTTATAAATCTTAGAGAAAATGAAAAAAAATACGGATCGAAAACCACCCTCATGAACCTAATTAATAATTATGATATGCGTTTCGAAAAATGTAGTAGCACATGTTATTTAACGTAAAACGTTGTGTATGAACCAGACATTGTTTCTAATTATTTTCGATCGTTGTGCCAACAACAGAAGAAAAGAAACAGTTTTGGTTAAGCCCTTTTCAGGGCTTATAACTTATAAAAGGTGCCTTTTAGGGCACCTGTTAATAGGACCTTTTTGGCTTATTTTAATGAGTTCGATACACAGCAGAAGTTTGGAACCCTATTTTAGAAACACTCTGTATGAAAGCGGAAATAAGAATTTATGAAAATTGACGAAAAATGTACTTTTTCAAATTTCATACAAATATCCAGCGGCCGCCTTTGTTCGTATAGAACTCAAATTTTCTGGCACAATAGTCGAAAAGTAATGTGTAAGTACGCACATTTTCACTCTATTTATTCATTTCAAATAAATTTTCGCGGACAATTGCCCCCTTTGCCCCTCCACCCCCCAGTAAATATACCTATGCTGCCCATATATATGTATATGTTATAAAAGGGCACCTTAAGTGTCAAAGGTGAGAAAAAACAGTAACTAATACAGGGTTTTCATTTCAAAACTAGCCACTCAAAATAACTTTTAAAATATCTTTAAAAGAAAAAGCCAAAAAAAACGTTAATTTATATTTAGGTATCGGGTCATCCTGCAGTTTGAACCCCTAAGCGGGGGTGAATATCACTTATAAAAGTTTTAATACAAAGGGGTATTATTTATACCTCTTTTAAAGATATCTTTTTTGCCAAATCTATTGACACATGATTCTTTAAAAGCACATTATTTTTTACATAATAATGACCTAGAAACCGTAAAAACATTTAAAACTTTGAATTGTAATTGAAAAAAGCATAAGTATAAATACAGGGATAAACAAGGGGGAAAACATCCTTTTTTTGCGACAGATATTTGTGACTGTAAATGTAAACAATTTATTGTTAGTAGTGGTTTCCTGGTATGCTGACCATCAAATTCTGATAATGGTTTATTTTTCACAAGAAAGAATTGAAATAATGTATATTTATGGGGAAGGAAAACGCTGTGCACGCAGAACTGCTAATGTTTTTCATCAGAGACATTCCGATAAAAATATTTTGCATCAGTATGTGTTGAATTTATTTCATAAATTTTAAGATACTCGAAGTGTGTGCAACAAAATTATCAAGAATCATAGAGTTTTCGTTAAAGCTGCACAGGATGAGATTTTAGGTCATTTTGCTATGGATCCTCAAACATCAAAACCAAAAGTCTCCAGGTCCAAATATTTCCGTCGGCTCTGTGCATACAACGCTACGCCTAAATTTATTAAAAATATTTGTTTTTCTGACAAAGCATGATTTTTTAAAACGGACAATATCAATCCACACGTCTTTCCTCACAAAATCAACGTACCTATGTGGTGGAATTGTCGGAAATAAAATTATTATTCCTTTATTCGTGGAAGAAAATTTAAGTGGGGATTTGTATTTGGACTTATTAGAAAATATGATAAATCCCCTTAGAACCGAATCTATAGAAAACCAAGATCAAGATGGAACTTGGTTGCTAGACAACGAAAACCTATTTTTTCAACAGGACGGAGCACCTCTACAGTATGCGCTGCCTGTACGAAATTGGTTTAATGAGACATTTCCATACAAATGAACTGGAAAAAACTATAGAATGGCCAGCAAGATCACCCGACCTAACGCCCCTTGAATTCGAGCTGCGACTTTACCATTATCTTGCCAACAATGGCTGACATTTTGAACATCTAATTTACATGGTATCCCTTTGTAATTTAACTTTTAGAAATGATATTCACCCCCGCTTAAGAGTTTAAAACTACAGAGTGACCGATACTTGTTAAATGTGTCTTTTTCTTTTAAAGATATTTTAAAAGTTATTTTGGGTGGCTAGTTTCGAAATATTAGGAATTTATAAAAGTTGTCAACTACAAGTATGTACGGGGATTAGATTGAAAAGGAAGAAGCTAAAGGAATGAATTTAAATAAAGTCTATTAAAGATCATAACTAGCATAATAAAATTAATCTGTCTCATAAAGCATTTCCGCAATAAAGAATTATTTGTTATCTTAATAAATATGCTTTAACACAACAAATCAAGATATTAATTTACATTGTAATCAACAACGGTTAAACATTTCTTTAGGTTTAATTCGGAAATAATAATGTACTTTTGTTATTGCAAGATATAGTTAATCAGAACTGGTAATGTGAAAAACATTGCGGTAATTGTGGAATGCGAACGCTTTTAAACTGATAAACGATTATGTTTATGTCGAAACAAATATTATACAATACTATAATTAGGACTTGTAATTGATTATAGGATGAAAGATATTTGGTTAAATTAATTACTGTGTCAAGTTCTCTCCTCGGTGTTTAGGAGAATGAAATCACAGAAAAATTGTTTACATAAGCACTGACATAATTCATTTTTGAGTTTCATTGTGTTCTTGTGTGAGCACATACACTTTGAAGCATTGCGTATGTAAAATCTGGATTTTGAAATAAAATAGTAATACAGTTCAAAGAAAGACGGAGAATCGACTTTATACTCCCAAATTATAAAATTATAAATTGACCACCACATTTATGAATTTTATTATGATTAATTTCCTTAGAAAATATTGGTATGAATATTTAAACATGGCAACAATGAATATTTTCACGGGAGTATTATTCTAAGCAATCATTTTGTGCTGTTATAGCTTCCAGACATCTTGCAATTTACATATTTGAAAAATGCTCTATATTATTATAGTTTATCAATGCTTGTTTGCAAGTAACATCATAAACAAAAACAACAAAAAATTACATATTTTTTGAACAACTACCACCTTAATCAGTAGTACCTTTTTAGTGTAACATACACTTTTATTACTAACAAAGAGCCTTTTTATTTCATCTGCTACATGATGAGCTTGATTTTCATAAAAATATTTATTTAATTTTCTAATTTGGCCCACAAAAGTTAAGCCCTATATAATCGTTTGTCTGAATTTTAAGCTTAGCAGTTTTAAATCTTTTAAAACATTATTTTAAAAATACAAATAAAATATATGCACTTAAAAAAAGAATGTTTTATTTTCATTTATGTTTATAAATCAATGTTAGAATTAGTGTTTTACTTTTTACTAGCGATCGCCCAGTGGTCGAAATTCGACCAATTGTGTCAATTCCTAACCAAATTCAAGTTGTTTTTTATATGCCATTTATAGGACTTTATTTGTGACACATTCTTAATGCTTAACTTAAAGACATAAGGTATGGCAAAGAGGCAGTTAGTGGAAATTAAAGACAAAAATTTGGTCAACATGAAATTTTTAAAATTAAATAATTCAGCTGTTAACCGGTAGGATAATATAACAAATAAACGTAACTGACAATTCTATTTAAATAGAAATTGTAAAATAATCTGTTTCATTTTACTACTAATACTTATTCAATTTCCATTTGTATGTTTAATTAATAGTACATGGGTGATCGATCTTTATTCGTAAATTCAAAGGTTCATGAAAAATGTTGGTAGGTACATACTTATATACATATAATCGGATATTTGTTCTAATTTATCTCAAGATGAAGTGATTCAGTTTAATTTCAACTCTCTAACACTCATAATAATTCCACTTTATAATATATTTCCACCACCCTGTATATGTAACTGCCTATGGACTAGCCAATATATATATATATATATATATATATATATATATATATATGTTTTTAAGGTTTCGCGGGCACTAAAACATATATATATATATATATATATATATATATATATATATATAATACACTGTGTGTATGCAACTGTTTTTGGGCCACCCAATAAAACATTTGGTTTCTAACATTTCTGGAATCACCCTGTATAATTATAAGCTACACCGCCTTATATCTCAGTCAATTTATATATTCATATGTAACTGCTTAAGGCAACTTCATTGAGTGCCTCAAATTAACATAAGAACAAATAACTTTTTACTCATCCAAAAATCGCCTAACCATCACTTTTTACAGTAAATCTTGAAAGGTTCAACTGTAAAAATGTAATAATGCTAGAAATATATCAAGTAGTTATAAAATTCTTATAAGATCCTGCACAACAGTTTGTATTGAATGAAACATAATTGTCACAATCTTGTTCTTTCTCGGTTAAACGAATGATCCCAACTTGTACATGCCAAACCCCAAAATCGAATTTCGACAAAATCATAGTTCCGATTGCGAGAATTACATATAAATAAGATGCATGTCAATAAACATTAGATAAATAAGAAAAAATATATTTGCAGCATATCACATCTCGTTAAAAAAACATTAAACAATTTCTGACTGACTGCTAATTTTTAGATAAGCTGTTAAAATTAATTTATATAAATACCTTATATCAAATGAAACTGCAAATTGATTCGTCTTATTTTATTGCTAATACTGTAATACTTATTGAAGTTTTATTTACACATGGCATAAATGTAAATAATTAAAAATATATTTGCATGAACACATCTCCTGAGTCTTTTAGTACCTTTTGATAATGGCTGCATATGCAGATTGTTATTAGATTTGTGAGATATTCATGACTAAAAGAATATACATACTTAATTCTTGTAGTTCGGAAACCAAATGTATCAGTTAACTTTAGAATCTCTAAAAATTAAAACATGATAAGTGAATAGAAAAGAAGGCTTTTACAGCATTTGTAAGTAAAAGTCGATTATTTTTGGATTGTTTTAGAATATTTTTTATACCTCGCAATTGTCCACAATTGGAGTTTTACTGTTGACTGTCAAATTTTCATTAGATTAAAATGGTACCTAACCGTTTTGTCTTTGCCTATTTATATATAGATATAAATGTTGAGTGCTTTTTTTTCAGAGTTCAGTAGTTCGCAGATATAGGAAAGACTATTTAAAATAAATTTAGAAATTCGACCTAGAATTTAACAAATTATTTTAAAAATATGAAAAAAAATGGATTCCTCATAAGGAGCCCTTTCATTTGATATATAACATGGAGCGCTAGAAAAAAAATCATTTAATTTTGTAATTTCGACCCCAAAATTAATATTTAGATAGGTATTTCTCCCCTAAAATACTCCCAAAGTCAGAATTTATTCGTTTACGATATGCACCCCTAATCGGGTCACCAAACTATACACCGATACCAAACTTCAAGTTTGCCGTCCAGTAGTTACGGAGAAAATTGATGTGACGTGAAAGACGGAAAAATCAGGAGTGATTTTACACACAGTATTTTTTCACTTAAAATCGACATGCTACGGATCGTGTTTGCTCTCAACAATTTCTTTCGCCAATAGAGCTATGCTATGTTAGTTTTCAAGAAAATTATCAAGTTAGTAGGCACCTAAAGCTATACTAACACCTAACCTTTACTTTTAGTACATACACAAGGAGGTTTAAATACTATTTATTATTTAGTATCAAAAAGACATTACATTTCAATTACCTTAATGACCTCATTGTGAGATATTTAATGCTTAACCAAATGAAAGTTGGTACCTATCCTCATCTTTTTCCTTTCACCATAATTTTAATCAACTAATTTCAGATGTATTAAGCTTTGAAGTGGTCATTAAATCAAAGTATAAGTAGAATAATTCTATTTACATACATAGAAAGGATAGTTTACTAATATCTACAGATATTGGCATTAACATTTTCTAAAAGTTAAATAACTTACCGTACATAATACTCAGTAAATGATAACAGATATAAGGGTCAAATGAATAACGGAAAGGGACAGAGTCGAATCTTCGCAAAAAATAATGAAATTATTGATACTCACGAACAAAAAGTTTTGCACGAAATCCAGTTTTTGGATCTTTTCTACACAGAAAATAAATTAAGTATTTTTATTTTCTGTAATGCCGAGGATATTATCGAATATCGTGCTTAGATGCCATAATATAATCCATATTATTGCGGTTTCGATTAAAAACACACCTACTCGTAAGCAGTTTGTTGGGTAAAGGTTTTTTAATTTGTGTGGAACAATCTATTTGACCCTTAATGTTTCAGAATCAAAGGTAAAGATCTATTCGATTTACACGACATGCTTAGGGCTTAGTATTTCATGTTTTATTATAGAAATTCAAAAAATAATGTTATATATAAATCAAGTCTTATCTACTTTTTCATTGCAATATATCCTTATCCTATTAATTAGCTGTTGTTTAAACGGACTGTGCAGAACACTCTATAATTATATTATTTATTTAAGAAACACCTTATATACTTAATTGCTTTTTGCAAAACTCTGCCTAGCACCAAAGTCGAACACTCGTTTGGTAACAGTTGACAAGGATGCTTGCAGGTATACTCAAGAAAACGCTTTTTATCTAACTCTGACCACGTTCAGTGTTATTATATGATTGCCCCCAAATAACAGAAGTTCTCGCTTCGAGTATTCAGTATAAAGCTGAAGTTGGGACCTATTAGACTTTAGTCGCAAAACCCAGAGTTAGAGCTGCTACCAGCTTGAGGATACAGACAAGGCATGACAGATTTCTCTAGGTTTTTTGATCATCTGACTGTATACTGATTTAAGTTGTTTTACTCTTTTTTATGATAATTAATTTTTCCATTAAACTGTGTTGCATATGTTTAGTTGTACTTATTAGTCTTTTGGAATAAAAGCAGAAATTTTATGGCAGGACTAATCTTGAGATAAGTTGTTAGTGACCCTTGTGGAATCCAAATATTTAGTGATGTGGCGTTATTGACTGGTTTTAACTTTTATTTACCCGACAACAATAATAACTGTTATTGTCCTCTAAAAATAACAGATAAACATTTACTACTGCTTAGTGCTTATCGAACAATAAGGTAAACCGTCCGGGCTAAAAAATCCACCTAGCCTCAACTGCTTTTTCTCACAGTAATAACAGCCAAACCAAAAACTAAACGATTGAAAAAGCAGTTGTTCTATCTCGACGGACAGAAAAAACAGCTGATAGTGGTTTCCATACTCATCGTTTGTGTTCGAGGTTGTCGTAACAAAACACGAATATTAACATAAGCCGTTATTTAAGAATATTTTTTTATATTGAGCATAGTATGAAAATCATATATGTACCAATCTTTATTTAAAAATTATTGGTAAGTAAGAAGTAAGTTATTACATATGTTGCAAAAACATGCTTTGTACTTTATCAGTAGATAACCAACTTCTATGGCGTGGGTTTTCCAGTTTGTGAGAAAAGCCTCTTGCAAGACACTGACTTACCAACAATGCCAAATAATCTCTTCACAAAATCCCTTCAATTTGGATAATTATATAAATTAATAGAATTGTGATATATAAGTCCAAAACAACACTGTACCACGTATTACACAGAAAAAATAAAACCTCAGCATATTGTTTACTGTATTTCAATTATTGGTTCTGATCTTCCAGTTTAATATTAATCTCAAAAATACAACAATGCAGGAATAATAAGTCTTACAAATATATTCTATATGGTAGTAAATGTGAAGATCTCTTATCTTATTAGTAGTTAACAAATATGAATTCTGCATATTTTAGTTTCTTTTCAAGAGATGGTGACAGCAATTTTGACCGTAAAAAATATATCTGTTATCTGTTATTTTCAGTTCAAATCATAAATCATCAGAGGCGCCGGCTGATATATTTTCTAGCTAAACCTGTATCAGTAAATAGTAGCAACGACTTCCAGAATAGGACCCTCGTTCACCACTCTTCAGTAAGTCAAAACTTGGACGCAAACTGCAATGTCAACGCCCATTGCTGCTGTAGAGCGTAGCGTAGAAGTAAACCCGTTTCAGTCTATCCGCCATCGTGCACAGAAATTGGATGTCCATCCACTTTATGGACGATTTTGCGGAAAGATCTTGGTTTGCGTGCTTACAAAATTTAACTCGTGCATGAATTGAAGCCACACGATCACCTAGCAAGGCGTACATTTGGTGAATGGGCCCAAAACAAGACTGCCGTTGATCCCGATTTTCATAAGCGAATTTTGTTTAGCGATGAAGCTCACTTTTGGTTGAATGGATACGTCAATAAACAAAAATTCCGTATTTGGAGTGATGATAATTCTCAAGTTCATGTTGAGACACCGTTACATCCAGAAAAACTGACTCTTTGGTGTGCTTTATGGGCTGGTGGAATAATTGGTCCGTACTTCTTTAAAAACGATGGTGGCCAGAACGTTACAGTCAATGGTGATCGCTATAGAGCCATGATTACTATTTTTTTCGTTTATCAATTGAACAATCATGATGCACCCGAGCTGTGGTTTCAACAAGATCGTACCACAATTGATTTATTGAAAGAAACGTTTGGTAACCGCATAGTTTCATGTTTCGGACATGTGAATTGGCCTCCAAGATCGTATGATTTAACGCCGATTGACTAGTCTACGCCGATAAGCCCGAAACAATTGACCACTTGGAGGACACCATTCGCCGCGTTATTGCCCATATACGGCCACAAAAGTCATCCAAAATTAGACCTCCAGATTAGACTACTTCCGAGCCAGCCGTAGCGGTTATATGCCAGAAGTCATATTCAAATTATAATCCAGAATATTATCTTTCGAATAAAGTAAATTTCATGTCAATTTAAAAAACATATCCTTGTTTTATTCCATTTCAAAGTTCTATACTTTAAAAGAAAACACCCTTTATATTCGATGGGAGGATTAATTTGCCACTATTGCAATACGTTTATTATCGTCTGTTGTATCCTAATTTAATGTTGTTGTTTGTCAGGAATGTTTTTAGCATTTTTTTATAGATCATAAGTACCTTGTGGTGAGCTATCTTTATAGCCACAGTAGCTTTAAACAGAAGGCATCATGTCCCAATACAATTATTGTTTTGGTCCACCTTGGCCGCTATTATAGCGTTTCGCAGTAAACTGCCAGACAAACTGCCCATACTCTTAGGATGTTGAAATGCATTGTGCCTTTGGATTTAACTAATTATATCAAAATACTCGTATGCTTGTCATTTATATTTTATTGGTATACGATAAGTTTACTTCTGTAATATAAGTATTGTCACGGAAAGTTATAACTGCTACCGATGAAAGACTCTGTATATAGGAGATAATTGACACTGTGATATTGATAGAAGACTGTACTGATATTTCGAGAAATGTTCTGATATTTCTGTTACTTCTATTAACTGGAGGCACACCGATCAGGTTATTGAATTTGTTTGAGAGGATTGCATCCTATCTCCCTAGATTATTCAGCGTGCGCCATAAAGCGATATACAGGAGGTAACCCACTTAAACAAATTTCAGGAGAGCTACCTCCGGGTAAATATAAGCTTGATCAGTTCAGTTTATTTTGAGATTAAACGTCATTACATTAATTCAGTGTTTATAAGTTGAGGTGTATTCTGAATATTGTATTTGTAATCGTAGTCAACTAATTTTTGTTTTTTTTTGTTTTATTAATTGGAATAAGTCGAATCCAGAATAATCCTTAACAGTATTTACTTACATATATAGGTGACCAACATATTGCTAGGAGAGCTGGCAAACAATTTAGAGAAGGAATTTGATGCACCGTAAAAACGTCTCTTGTAATATATCAGTACAAAAACGCATACCTGGCTGGAGAGCCTGGAGCTTAACCGAGTTTGGAACTTAACTTAAATAAGAAAAGTTTTCTCAAAAAATATTCCTGCAACATTTTGAAAATTTAATATCTGTAAGTTTAGTAGTTCAGGAGTTGAATAACAAAAAGGCAGATCACTTAGATCTAAAACTTTGCCAAATTATGTTTCTAAACTATTTTTTATCATCCCTCTGATTTTTTAAATTCAATGTACCTAGTTTTTATTATTTATCATGAAAAATCACACATTGAAATGAAAGTAATATCAAATCGCGTACTAAAATCTATTGAAACTAGTGCTTGTTCATTGTTGGAATTTGTGGCTTCTTGTTGTTCAACGGAGTTTTCATCACAACGTGCTTATGAGTTGCTTACTTTTCATCTTCATCTGATTCTTCTACATCATCTGGGTATAGTAATGCATGTATATTCAATAAGTAATTAAACAAAAATGCAATTATGAAAAAAAAAATGTTTAGACCTACGTGTGACAAATTCGTCCGAATTCTCTGATTTTTGCGGGAGTCAATCATCACATCTTACTTCAATTTTGATAGTTGTCGATATTTCCCGCTTTTAAGACTCCCTCCGCTCTGATGATACATGGTGATGTAACTCCCCAAATAATACGTGTATTTTTTTGTCAAGAAAAACTTTTTGATGAAAAATAGAATAAAACCGCAGATATTACTTAAAAAAATTAAAATAAAATGCTGCCAACGCGTAAGTATATTTCAACATACTTCGGAAGTTTGGCGAACGTTAAACAGTTGATTTTCTAAGAATGTAAATTCATGGTTATATTTTAAAGATGTGAGGTGAAATTATACAAACAACAATATTTTCATATCTATTAAATTATGGCTCGGCTTCTATCATGATTAATATATTTACGGGATGTAAAACACAATTTTAAGCACAACTGTATTACTTTAGGTACAAGATTTGACTGTGGCAAAAAAAAATTCAGAGTTACCTACTTAATATAATGGTCATACGCCAATTCACAGTAAGGCTTTCTCAGGCCTGGTAGCAGGAAACTATTGACGTCACATGTAAGAACAACCCCTCTCCCCATTGTGATATTTTCCAAAGACCCCTATTTGGTTTCCAGGTTTTTAATGCACGACGTCTTACCGAAACGCCTGTCTTTTTGAAAATTTCTATTTTATCCAACGTTCCTCAAAGGAATATTTTTATTTTGTTAAATATAATTTTTCAAACACCTGAGAATGTTTTAAACCCGACTATATGATCAGATTTTTTATTTTTCAATTTCTTAAAAACTGCATTTAATGTAATTCCACAAGAAGATTTTTGCAAAGAATTTGCTTATTTAAAAGTCTAACGGTATGTTAAGCCCCGCTACCCTCTAGTCCTCTTTCGTTTTTGAATTTAAAAAAATTATGTACAATTTTACGGTGCCTCAAATACGTACCCAAAAATGTGTACTAACGCTCCTTTAACATATTCTGAAACATTTTCTTAAAAACATTAAATTCAAAAAAATAGGCAAAACGTATGATTTATTGTAAGAAAATAATTCTTACAATTCAAAATAGCAATCATGAAATTACTCTATTAACTGTTTTTTTTAAATATTGAGATTTGGAAACATTTCACGAATTTACAATAACATATCGATTTATTAAAATTTTATTTTCTATAAAATGAATAGTTGTATTTTATTTAAAAAAATACGAGTATCTAGTTTCCAAAATACGTTGTATGAATAATGAAATATATTTGACTTTTGTGCTTTTTTCACCTTCACATTAATTAATATAAATTATTACTTGAAATGTACTTACCAAAACTATCACCATTATTATGCATTCCAGACGGACCAGGAATTAATCCTCCTAAAACTAAAATAAATGAAGTTCATACATTTATGTAGAAAAGCAACAACTAGCTAAACAGGTCGAAGAATTCTTTACTTCGACTAAATCTTATTATTTAGTAACTACCGAATATTGATTACTAAATGTATTATTTTTTGGTCACTACATAACATTTGCTTAGTTCTATTCGTTTGTTGATTTAAACAAAATTTCCATAACCCTATTATTATGTTTCATAAGTGATTTTACACCTTACAACACGCATTTTAATTATGGTTTTCAGGCTAACTCAAAGTAATCTGAGTATGTTACAAGAAAATCGACTTCAGAATATTTTCAGGCAAGTGAAAATTCTACATTAGCTATAAAAATAATTTGGAAAATAAATCTGTTTATGCGTACAAAGGGCGCTGATTTTGTATAATCCTAGAAATAAAGACTGTAAAAATAGAACAAGTTAAACTACTACAATGATCATTATTTGTAGTAAATAATTATTCTTATACCATTGTTGTCAGTTGTCTCAGCTCATTCAATAACTTTAGGGTGTCTGTTTGACGCTTCTTACGAGATTTCACTTTTCTGTTTGAAAATTATATAAACCGCAAAAATAGACAACACCACAACAACAAAATCATAAAATTGAATAAATCTGATAAAATGTCATTTAATGAAATTTGCCTCGACATGAAAAATCGTTTATAAAAGAAATTTCTCAAAGATATTTACTATGTAATACTGGCAGAATGCTAATGATATCCGATTTGATTTTTACTGTCTCTTGTTTGTAGTTCTGTAGTAACTATATGTTATTAGATGCAGTCTAATCGAAATTTTGCCTCCTCTAGAATTCAATATTCACACACCTATGGTACAATTGCGGACATTTTGTGCTTCGACATGTTTCGAGGTTCTGAGTTTGCACACTGCCTAAATTCAGGTTTATAAGAAGCTGTTGATTTCACACGAATTCAGCTCGATAACATAAATACTCCATAATTGAAATATTACGGTAATGAAAACAAAAAATGTGTACTATAGAAACAAGCGCAAAGTGCGATAATGACAATGTGTTCACTCGTTAAGAGATATGGTTCAAAGAAAAATTGATGAAAATAATTAAAGAGCTAGATTTACGAATGAAACAAATTTACAACGCTGGTAAAAGTGGCTTGTATTGGAAGACGTTACCAGAGAAAACCCATATTATATCATTTGAAAAATCTGCTAGAGGAAGAAAGCCGGAAAACTTATCTAGCCTGCACTAATGCTGATGGTTGATATGAAATATAACTAAGGATTAAAGGAAAAGCAAAAAATACGCGCTAGTTTAAGATATTTCAGCTTTTAACAAGATGTACGTTTTGAATCGTGGACGATTCCTAATTTGGACAAAATTAAATATATTGTTATTAATCTCATTAAGTTGGGAAGACAAAACTTTATAAATAAGTGTATTTTCGAATGCATGTTCGAAACATTTAAAGAGGTGTAACATTTAGATTTGATTTAACGTTTAACAAGTTTTCAGAAGTACTGCTTAAAAAGATCTTTAGCAACGTTGTGAAAGAATTATATCATAGAAAATGTGAATTAGACAATATTCGATATGAAAGGAAGAAGTATATACCTACAAAGAAATCGTAGAAAATCCTAATGTGCACGAGATAACAAGTTTTAGGTATAAGGCGAAATTTATGTTAAATTCACGATATATTATAGCTAAGCATGCAAGGTAAAGATCGAAGGTGAAATGGTTCATAATATCATGGTAAAAATATTTTAAATAAATGGTCTGGTTGTAAACCGGTTGGATCATTAACAGTACCTAAGAATAAATTCAGTTGGGTAAGATAAGGATAAGGCGGAATGGGAAGAAGTTGCAAACAAACGTACATTTAATCGATATGAAACAGTTAAGCGTCGACACCCCAATTGCTATTTCCAGAAACTGGAAATCTGGGCTTGTAATTGCATTTACAGAAGTAAAGAATTTCTGTATATAGAAAAATAATCAATTAAACGATCGATTTTGTAAATAATAATAACCAAAATTGGAAGTTGCCTACTAAGACAAAAATGATTATTTCCATAATGCAAAATGAATATCAGTATCTAGAAGTTTGGAGCAACCAGCCATTTAGTCGTTTTGTGGGTATTGTTAAGAACTCCTAACACTGTTATGAGCTTAGAAATCACATATCAATTTGTAAATTAATTACCCTGCCAAAATAGTTATGATCCTCGCCCCTTCGTCATCAAGAATTATCGAAATACCATTTGTGGGTTTAACAAATAGCGATTAAAAGTACCACCCAAATCAATATAAAATGATAACGGAGCACAGCAGCAATTAAGGTGTGGAAGATCGTATCTAAATGCAGTAATTGTCATAACACAGATAACGGGTATTTTCTATCAAAAACACTCGACCAACTTTCACCAGCTTTGATGATTTGGAAGAGGTTTCTCAAGGTATCTCTAACTTTTCTAGATGTTTTAATGCACTGAACGCAAGACAATATATTGTTTCAAGTCGAGAACCTTCATCCGTTCCGCTCCCTTTAACTGATTGAAATCTGGAATAGATAATTATTTACTTATATAATACATAAATCTGAATTTATGATTTTATCGCGTTAAGAGTTTCGACGTCTAGAAGATTTCGGAAAAACTAGCCCACGGACATCCCAAATCGGTAGTCAAACTGTGACTCTTTGATAGAAATCACACGAAAAAAATGGTATGTTCAGAGCCAACTAAGTGGAAAACGGTTTTGTTTAATATTTTCTGTCATTCAAAGATATGCACGTTATACATGGTTAAAAAGGTCTTTTTATGTGCTATAGAATGACGTATAAATCTAACATAGCGGTTAGAAAAAATAACAAAGTTGGTTATGGTTGTAAAAAATCTAGAAGGCCTAGTAAAAATTCGTTGTCATTCAACTGGCCGTAGTCGCTAACATAAATCTACTAAATTTTGTCAAATATATATATATATTATATTTCATTGACCAAAAACTTGATTACATAAATTATCTAACAGCATACATGAAATTTTAAGGATTTTAGGTTCTACCTTAACCTGTACATCAATTCAGAAATGCTAAACTAAATTTTAGAAATGAGGGAGAACAATTGAATTGGTTCAAAAACTTTTCTTGCTGACATGACTGTATCTATTTCCAATAATCTCTCGAGGAATAGAAGTCAACTACAAGGCTTTTGAAAGTGATAAATTGGATAACTGATAAGAGAAAGTCTACGCTAACATTATTGACTGATTGCGGAACTGATTTATTTTAGTTTCCTTTTAATGTTTTTCTAGAGTTATTTGAGGAGGAAACTCAAAATCAGAATCACATTTTCATAGCAACTGTTTTTCAGCTCTAGGATGACCTTTCCGGATTTGATATCCAACATTTCGTTTTTCTTCGGCTGCCGTCATCAAGTATTTTTTTTCTGATCGACGCCATATAAGATTTATGCATAGCAAAAAAATTATGTATTTCTTTCCGATTTCATTGATATGCAACTTATTATGATTTGCTTTCTTAAGGACACAAATATTTAAAACAAAGAAGTATCACCTTAATTGGCCTTGACCCCACCGAAAAATTTTCTTTTAAAAATATGAGAGTAGTTAATAAATTACTAATGAAATACTTTACCTTTTTTTTAGTATTTTATTCGAAAACTCGACATATGTTTCGCCTTTTGAGGGCTTTTTCTAAGAGTACAATTGTATACTGAAGATGAAATAACAAACTTACATATAAAGTAAACAGGTAAAGAAAAAAAAATGGAAATGACAATAAAAAAATGAGATTATAATGATCGCCAGGAATATCTGAAATAAACTAATAAAATGTGGAAATTACTTTGTCTATATTATTGACACTCCCATTATAGACACATTCATATTTTATTAGTTTATTTTAGATCTTCAGCATACAATTGTATTCTTAGAAAAAGACCCCCAAAGACGAAACATATGTGGAGTATTCGAATAAAATACTGAAACATTAAAAAGCTATTTTTGTTTCAATAAAATTTTATTATATTCTAGCCGTTACCGGAGGTTTCACACGCGTATGTAATGTAGAATTTTTTGCAAAAAGAAATAGCTTATAAAACATATGGGCTATCCAATATAACAATTTCTTCTGACTTTGTTGGGCCACTTAACATAACTATAAATCTACCAATCCCGAATAAATTTCACCCAAACTGCAAGTGCTTATGGGCCACATTATATAAAAATTTTATTTAACATTTTTTTGGAATCACCTTATATAATTGTAACTCTACACTAAACCCTATAGTGCAACCACCCTGTATATGCTACTGTTTATTTGGCACCCAATATAAATTTTTTTAATTACCTAACTATAGTTCTCCTCCACCCTATCAGCTATATAACAATTATTCTGATAATTTTTGAACTACTTCATAAACTATAGTTTTAACCGGCCTTTATATGCAACTTTTTCTAACACTGTGTTAAGCACAATATATAAATATAATTTAGCTTTGCTCCATATTTCATGTATTTTCTATAGCAGGATGCAATTGTTCCTGGTTTACCTTATATAACAAAATTTTTTAAACATTTTTTTAATCCACCCTGTAAAACTATAATTCTACTAAGCCCCGATCTCAACCACCATATATATACAACTACTTATGGGCCATCCAATGTAACATTTTTAGTACCACTCAATACAACTAAATTCATCAATCCCCAACCCATTTCACCCAAACCGCAACTATTGATGGTCACCCTACATAAAAATTGTATTCAATATTTTAGAACTGCCTTCTATAGTAATAACTTCCATCTATATTTAAACCATCTTGTCTATACTGCTGTCAATTAGTCACCCATTATAATTATTGGTCTACCAGTTTTTGAACCATCCTGTATAACTACGCTACATATACGCTACGCTATATATATATACATTTTTGACATATTTTTTAACCATCCTGGAAAATATAATTTGTCTCCACCTTATATGTCAAGTAGCCCGTAGATGCAACTTTTTCTAACATGTTTTAAGCACACTGTATAACTATAATTTAACTTCGCCCCATGTTTCAGATATTGCATACATGCAACAGCTAATGTTCTATCCTATCTGTGCAACTGATTATGAGCTAGGTACGCTATTTCACATGTTTTCCTCATATTTTTTAAAGCACAGTATCTATATATAAATAGGCTAAGACAAATCGATTAGGTACCATTTTGTCCTCTGTTTCTCAACCGATTTTCTTCATTTTTGTTTTGTTTAGTAGCTACTGACGACCTTCAGTGCAGAATGCTAATCTTAATTTATAATATTGGTTCATTCATTAAATAAAATATAATAAAAATCCATTATTTACGTCAATAATGTCAATGCCAAACAAATGAATGTGCCGCGTGCCGCTGCCGCCAGACTCAAACCATTGAGTAATTATATATAGACAGACCAATGCTATTATATACTTAGAGCATGTACTTCTGGAGGTGGCATGCAAGCGTTGTCATTGTTTAGTGGGTAAAGTAATCGTTGAATATCATAATTATACAGGGCGATTCCAGATATGTTAGAAATAATTTTTTTAATGGGTGGCACATAAGCAATTGCATATTTAGGGTGTTTAAAATATAGAGTAGAGTGCAATTATAACTAATAAAATAATTATATAGGGAAGCCCATTAGCGGTCGAATTTACAGGGTTCTTGGAATAGAAGGTGCAGTAAAATTACAGTTATACAGGGTGGTGCAAAAAATGTTATACATAGATGCATATACAGGGTGGCGGAAATGGAAATGCAACATTTCGTAGCCCATAAGCAGTTGTATATATAGTTAAGATGAAATATAGGGTAAGAGGAATTATAGATATACAGGATGGTGATAAAAAATGTTAGAATAGGAAATGATTTATAGAGTAGACCACGAAGAGTTCCATATATATAATGATTGAAATAAAGGTCGGTGTAGAATTATAGTTACAGAAGATAATTAAAAATTTCATAAACAAAAAGAGTAAATCTGGTGGGTCATAGGCAGTGGCATATACAGAATGGTTTACCCGGTGGTTCAAAAATGTTAAAAAATATTATGCGTGGTCCATAAGCAGTTGCATATACAGGGTGGTGGAAATATATAATGAGATGGAATTATTATAATGAGGATTTTAATAAATGTTAGAGAATTGAGTGCAATTATAGCTATACAGTGGTGTTAGAAAAAATAAATAGGTAGGGTAGCCCATTAGCAGTTGAACTGTTGTCATATTAAATTAAGAATTACGAATTTGAACACAAATAAAGTTCTATGAATTATATCTAAAAAAAACTTGAATTTCGTTACTTATTTGTAGAAGCGAGATGTAAGACCGACATTTAGGATTTTCGAGGAAACTATCACACAGAGGTTCCGAATCTGGATCCGTTCTGTGTAATTGCTGTTCTCCCTAAAGTCATAGGATAGAATGTCACTATAAAATTTTCATGTTACTTAACCTGCCAGAGATATTGACACAATTGGTCGAATTTCGACCACTGGGCGACAGCTAGTAAAATATAATTTCTCTTCATTTAAACCATGCTTCATTTGCAACTTTTTCTAAACATGTTTGAATCACACTGTGTACGATAACCTGACTTTGGCCCATGTTTCAGGTACTCCATATATGCAACAGCTCATGCTCTACCCTACCCTATATAACAAAATCCTTCTAACATTTTCTACCCACACTGTATAATTATTATTCTACTCCAAGCTATATTTCAACAACCTTGTATATGCAACTACTTATGCGCCACACAATATAAAATTTTTTCAGCAGTCTGTATAGTGAGAATTCTAGACCACCCTATATTTCATGTATCCAGTATATGAAACAGCTTGTGGATCATAACATTCCTTAATAATATTTTTAAACCTTCCTTTATAACTGTAATCATACTCTGCTACATATTTCAACCAGCCCATAATATGCTACTTGAAAATTTGTGAACTACTTGTGGATATAAAACAATTTTTTAACCACTCTATAAACTATAATTCCACTCCATCTTATATTTCAACCACCCAGTATAAACAACTGCTTTTAACATTTTTTTCAACCCATTTCATCACTTTAATATTAGCTCAAGATAATGCAAATATCCTAACTGCTTACATAACATGTTTTTTTATCCACCCTATATAAATATAATTCTATTTTATCTTTATTTCACCCACATTGTATATACAACTACTTATGACCCTAACAATATCATATTTTGTTATCCACCCTGCATAAATATAATTCAACTCCTCCCGTTTTTCAACTACTTGGTATATATAATTGTTTATGGTCCACTCAATATATCTTTTTCGAACCACCCCGTATAAATTCCCCCTTATTTAAACCACATTGTATATATGCAGCTACTTACGGATCACCTAGTTTATCCTTTTTTTTCAAGAATTTTTCCGCTCTAACGTTTACCTATCCTATATATGGAACACCCTCTAAAATTACACTTGATATATCAGTTAATTTTTTTTAAAGCGAAACATGTTACATATCATATTCCGAACTTTGAATAAAAGCTAAACTGATGCAAGTATCAAATATTTGGTGCATGCGGTAGAACCAATTGACTAATTGTGTATTACCGAACATGGTAGTAGTTTTTTCCTTATATCTACCGTTTCTGTCAATGTAGGGAGATAAAATGTATACCAGATTTTAAGTCAAACTATAAGCTTTGCAACAACAAAAAAAAAAGATTCAGCAAAAACAGTTCAGTAGTTATTACGTGATGAGGTAACAAACAAACAAACATACAGACAACTACAATTTTATAATAGTACTAGCCGTTACTCGCGATTTCATCCGCTTACGGAAGGTAGAAGTCTTTACAAATAGAAATAATTTATAAAACGTATGGGTTATCTTAAATAACAATTTTTCCAATTTTTTTGAAACCCTTACGTAACTATCAAACTATAAATCCATCAATCCCGAATATATTTCATCCAAACTGCAAGTGCTTATGGGCCACCCTATATAACAATTTTATTCGACATTTGTTTGAATCACCTTCTATAACTGTAACTCTACTTCACCTTATAGTGCAACCATCCTCTATATGTTGCTGTTTATTTGTCACCCAATATAACTTTTTTAACACCTGCTTATAACTCTACTCCACCCTATATTTCAGCTAAGCAACTGCTTATGGTCTGCGCTATATAACAACTATTTCTGATATTTTTTGTGCCAACTTGTAAAGTACAATTAATCACCCTTTATATGCAACTTTTCTAACATTGTGTTAATCACACTCGAAAACAAATTTTGCTTCGCCCCATGTTTCAGGTATTCCATATAGTAAGATGCATCGGCTTATGCCCTATATAACATTTTTTTTAAATTTTCGATCCATCCTAATAGAAATGCCTGTAGAACCCTTGGTGTGTGTCACAAAAGAAAAAACATACCTTTTAGTCACCCTATATAACAATTTGAATACATTTTTTCAACCGCCTTGTATAACTATAACTCTACTTCCCTCTACATTAAAACCAACCTGTATATACTGCTTCCAGTCAGTCAACCATTATAACTTATTTTTGAACCATACTGTATAACCATAATTTTACTTTACAAAATACTTCAACCACCCTGTAAGTTCATCTGCTTAGGGGCCACCTAATATAACATTTTTTAAACACTTAACTATAACTCTACTCCACTGACTATCTTATCTACGCAACTGTTTATGTATATTACCACTTTTAACTACCCTAGAAAGTATAATTCGTCTCCAGCTTATATTTCAACGACCCGTAAATGCAAATTTTTCTAACATTGTTTTAATCACACTGTATAATTATATCCATGTTTTAAATATTGAATATATGAAACAGTTCTATCCTACAAAAATGTTTAATCGAACCTGTTTTAGTATAATTCAACTCCACCCTCTATTTCAACCACTTAAAACTTCGTGTAAATACTTTATTTTTCATTTTGCACTCTTGTTTTCAATTACGATATGGCCTAGGTGGACCAGCAAATTTTATACCTAATTTGTTTTGAAATGATTTATTATTATTTTTAATATAGTCAATGTTAAAGTTGATACTGATTTTCACAGTTATGTAAACACACACACACACACTGTATGTTAAATATTCTTTCATAGATTACGAGGACAAAAACAAAGCAACCACTAATTAAATCACGTAATCAAAAATTTGAGAATCAGCCTATTACTCCATATAGTTTGCATTAACTATCTTCTATCTCAAGCACTAAGCGTGTTATATCGTATCTCATAGAAGCTATATAAGTTTCACCGTGCGCTAGCCGAAGTGCACGGTGAAATATTCTTTCAAGCGAATATAAGTCTTAATAGAAGTTTGAAATGATATTTATTAAATATTTTGTGTTGATTTTTAACCTTATTAAATTTGGTGGTTCAGCGCACGAGTGCACTTAAGGGACAGCCGCCCCTGATTTCAACCATCCCTTAAATGGAATAGTTTGTAGATAACATTTCTTTATAATATTTTTTAAACGCACCTGTATAGCTGTAATTATACTCCGCTACACTTGTGGATACAAAATATTTTTTTAACCACTTTATAAACTATAATTCCACTCGATCTCATATTTCAACCACCCTGTAAACTTCTAACATTTTTCCAACTCATTTCATAACTATAATAACACAAGAACATAATTCATAGATCCTAACTTCTTACATAACACATTTTTTTCTAAAAAAAATTTATCGACCCTGTATAAATATTCTACCCTTATTTCAACAATATTGTATATGCAACTACTTGAGAGCGAAACAATATATCAGTTTATTATCCACCCTATATAAATATAAATCTATGCCGCCCGTTTATGAACCACCTGGTATATGTAACTAGTTATGTCCCACTCAATATAAATTTTTTGAACCACCCTGTATAATTAATTCTACTCTTCCTTATTTCAACCAAATTGTATATATGCAGCTGCTTATGGTACACCTAATATAACTTTTTTAGATTTTTTAAATCCATATCATTCTACTCCGCACTAAGTTTCCTATATATAGAACACCCTGTAAAATTACGGTTGATATATCAGTTGATTTTTTAAAATCGAAACATGTTACATTGGCATATTCCGAACATTGAATAAAAGCTAAGCTGATTCAAGTATCTAATACTTGCTCTGGAATCAATAGAGTATTTGTGTTATCCAACATGGTAGGAGTTTTTTTGCTATATCTACCGTTTCTGTCAATTTAAGGAGATCAAATATCTACCAGAGTTTAAGTCAAATATAGACTTTGCAAGAATAAAAGTTTTAGGAAAATCATCTCAGTAGTTCTTACGTGATGCCCGAACAAACAAACAAACAAATAAACAAACAGACAAACTTACAATTTTATAATAGTATAGATAAGATATATATCAGATAAGATGTTTCAGAAACAACCCACTGCAACTTCAGTTGAAATTATGACAGTAGTTGTTAAAGGAATCTCATCAGAGTATCAGAATCACTAACTAATATCGGTACTGGTATCTAAAAAAGGTGCTAATAACAATTTAGGGGGGAGGTTAAAATCCAGAAAATTATGAATTACGCGGTAGGTGATAACCCAAACTGCTTACTGATTTTACGGGGAAGAATGCCATCACAGTATTAATGAATCAAAGAACCCATATAGGTATTAAAATTTGGGGGGGAGTCACTAGAAAAATACGTGTGTATGTATATGGGTATAAAATGTATAAACTCGATGGTCTGAGGGGGGGGGGCACGTGCCCCTAATGCCTACCTTCTGGAGCCACCAATGTCACTAAATTAATATTAATATCTCTTTTTTCTTATAGATATATCATAAACATAGAAAAACCATCAGGTTAGTTGAAATTTGCAGACTTTCTTCGTCATTTCCTCCTCATGGATTTATAAACATTGTTCCTTTAATTCTTATAACCTAAGCTTCAGTTTAAAAAAGGAATAGCAACGATATCTCTATTTTTCGCCGAGATATTAGATTTCCGAAAAGAAAATGTCATTTGGCCCTTAATGCCAAGTTGACGTAATATTCACGTTCAGCGACCCTAAAAACCCCTGACCAAAATGGGTCTTATTATTTACTGAATTTTAAATTTTAATCTATATAAACATGCAATTTTCTAATGCACCAATGCAAGTTTTCAAAATTGATCAAATATGACTATGTATACGGTTTCCAGAAATAAACTCAGAAAACCACCTGTTGGTCCATTGCTAGCCAAAAAATCGACAGTGAGGCTTATTTTTACGGTACTATTACGGACTATTAAGTAATTAAATTATTTTGTTATTTGATTATTATAACATGTAAAAATTACAACTTGATTAACACTTCGTGTTTTTTTCTTGTTACCGATTTTGAGTTAAATGGGAATTGTTTTACATTTTTAGAAAATCTCTTTAAATAAATTAAAAACTAATTTTAATGGGCAAAACTCTTACATTTACAGTTTTCTGCGAAAAATAGAATATAAAGTCAGCAGAAGTACCTTATAATTATGAAAATGCATTTCTATAAAGTAGATGATAAAATTCAATCTCCCAGTGAATTTCGTCGAAGCAGTTACTTCAAATATATTTTCGAATTTCACATATGCTCTTAAAATAAAAATAATAAATAAAAATTACTTTGTAATCCTAACAGTGGAAACCCCCCTGGCGCTCTCGTAGGGTCCATTATACCGCCATTCGTGCTGAAGGGATGGTGATCGTCGAGCATAGGGTAATCAGAAGGTTCAGTCTTTGGGGTTGCGGGTTCATCGCCGTGTTCGCTCATCGCCGTATCACTACTATTGCTATCTTCACTCGTCGATTGGGCTTGTATGGATGAATCAGAATTCATTTTCTAAAATAAAAATGCATATAAAAACATTTTTAAAGCGAAAGCTTCTTAACGGAGGCCCACACTTATACATATGAAAATAGATGAGTATGAGAATGAAATCCATAATTTGAAATTGCATCCTCGTATAATTCAGTTCTCTGTGTAAGTAACAGGGACCAGGTAATATATTAAGTATCACTTTTTAATAGAAAAACAATAAATTATAGTAAATGAACAAATATAACATTCAATTAATATAGAATACCTCCACAAAATTAATTTTTCGTTGTAATAAACATAAAAAATTTCTCTGTGATATATTATATTAGAGACTTGGAATACGTCAGAAAAAAAATCAACGTTATTTGCCATTAAAAGTAAACAGTTAACATTAAGACTCCTGAATAATAAAAATTGAAATTAATATAGGAAATTATTTATCACGCTGTAAGTAAAAAGGTGGAACGACCGAAACCCAATCGCAATGCTTACGAAGCAACTATATCATCACTAAGAAACTCAATTTTGAAAAAAAAACTATCCTAAGAATACAATGCTACATGGATGCTTCTTATATTTCGAACTCCCTGTACATACTAAAATTAATTTTTTAATATACCTATCTACAAATAATGGGTACCTATCGTTGATTAGTTTAGCCGTTCTATTCCATTACGGATAACGTGAATTACCCAATATTGAATATATGAATTAGTGCGTCGTGGGTTGCATTAGCGCAATGGCCAAACACTTTTTAGAACATATTATTTTAAAACTTAATATGGTTTGGCGTTGGGCAGTAGGTAATAATAAAAAAGAATAGATTCCAATTCATGATTCTCATAGTGAAAAAAATCAAGAGAAAATAATCCAAAATTATATCTTAAATAAAAAAAGAAGCATAAAGTCTTTTTCAATTTTTTAGAATTCACAATGTAATTGTAACTGTTTTAAAATAGACTGTATGCAGATATATTTGAATTAAGAATTAAACTACACATTAGGATTAATATTTGAGTCGTAACAAAGTAGTGACAATTATTTTAATTCACCTGAAATTTATATCCATTACTCAGAATGACACAAAAACAGTGAGATAAAGAGAGACGGGAAGTAAATACAACACTTATTTCTACGTAATCTAATAATATGTATATTGACTAGAGGAAAAAGCAAACAGAGATCAGGAAAAATAATTTAAAACTATTTTAGTTTCTAAATGATATCTGGAAACGCTGAACAACGCGAATATTTATGAATCAGTAAGGAACAGTAACTGGAGAATCGGCATAATTGAAAAAGCGTATAGAAATTTTAAGGTTTCATATCTTCCGGATATGTTATACATCTCTCCCCTTAGTAGAACCCACCTATTATTTGAAAGAATTATTTTAATATCATATTGTTATATTACAAAGTATTTAAACGTTTCAAGAATAGAGTATGTCCTAAAACGGACAGCAAATGTTTGCCTGCCAAAAAAGGATGCAGCAGAACATTCATGTCAGCCTTGTTGCAAAATTAATTTACCCGTAACGAAAATACATTTTTTATACATAAGAACAAACCACTTTTATCCTAAGAGAAAAAAAAACAATAATGAAAGGTAGGAAAGGAATGCAAGTATGATGTCTTATTTCGTTTGACAGTAAATTTCTTCGAAACTACGAATTTACTCTACAACTATATTACTTTAAAAAGAAGAGTCATGCATAATTATTTGGTTTTGTTATTTAATAATTTAATATGAAGTGTCCGAATACCGTATTGGTTTATTTATATCTGACGTCTCTACTTTGATAATGAACAATAAATTTCTCATCTTTGATGAATGAAAAAAAACCATACATTCGGATAACATAATATGTTATTTTTTTGGACTTTTATGTTATTAATGGAAGACCTAATCATAATAATTAAATAATTTGAAGGAGTTTGTGGATAATCCTCAGATGGCATTAATTAGTTTAGCTAAGGATGGTTTAATTTTACGGTTATCCCGATCATCTTCGATTAAACGAATCATCGATTCTAAAAGGCTATCCAATATCTATTCTCACATTAAAAATATTAATGTCCTCCAGTTTTTAATGAACTAATAAAAATAATCGAAAAATTTGCAATGAAAAATAAATGTGTAATTTGTATAAATTAAAATTCTTAATTTTCTGCACTGTATATATAAAAAAAATTATTTTAAACAAGTTTGATTAATACCTTTTTTGTATTTTTACCATCAAAGATGCTGGCAGTTCATTAAGAGAATTTTTTTGACTATACTAGTTTACATGAGGCAGGGCTGAACGCCGAAAAGTAAACGATCAACTTACAAATTTTGATGCTGTTAAGCCATCATAATTGGTTTAAAGCTACGCGATATGTTCAACAAAACTATGATTTGAAATTGAAATATTCAAATTCTTCTGGAGATTGGCTTTCAGTTAATTTTTCTGTCACTCTGGTAATTAATAGTACCGAACGCTTGGAGCAAATCTTGATTTGATTTGATTCTAGATTTAGGCTAATTTGGTTAATAGCTCATGTCGCTGATTCTTTGAACCACATCACATGGCGCATTCAAAGTTGGTGTGAGCTTCGGAGACTTGCCCTCCTCTGGGGGTTGTATAATCAGAACTTATCTCCCTGTTTGAACCCGACTAAATTTGCCTTAAGATCGTTACTTGTTTTAATTTAATCGCTTAATCACTTAATCGAGTTTCTCGGCATAATCATTAACTTCACTGGACTGTTCTTCTGGTGAGCTAAAGACTAAACCACACGGCTGTCTCACTTGCCTTCCGAACTGTACTGTGACCGGAGTCAGTTCTGTACGGTTGTGAACGGCTGAGCGAAAGGCGAACAGGAGTAGAAGGATATGCTAATCCGAATCACGCCGGTTATAACTGGCGACCTTGGATAGAGATTGTTCCGAGGTCCTATTGAATCTTCCGATACCCAAATGATCTCTGCTAATCCCATTACAGACATCGGTCAGGACGGCGGGTACCCACTTTTTTGGGACTATCAGTTGGGACTTGAGTTTTCTGAAACCATTACTTTTTCAAATGCTGTTTAATATTCCATACTCTATCTTTAAAGAATCTCACTGGGCCCAATAAGACTTCAGGACGCCCGAGTAGTTAGCCTCGTTCCATCGTGGCCGGGGTGTCCCGCTCTTCTTGAGTAAAATCATAGGTTTAATGTCCGCGTGGGCCATTTGGTCCTGGATATATTGTTCCGTTATCTGGTCTTCATTTACCTGAATTCGAACCTGCCGGATGGAGATACCTTTACGCTAGTCCATCTTCTGGCAATGTCTACAATCTCCTCGACAGGGTCTACTTGACAAAGGATCTGCATTATTATGCAACCGACCGAAGCGGTTTTCAACCTTGATGTCATATTGTTGTAATATCTCGATCCGTCTGGCCAGTTGTTCCTCGGGTGTCTTCATGTCCAACAACCACTTAAGGGAGGCATTATCGGTTCTGATTTAAAAAATAACGATTATGCAGATATTTGTGAAAATGGTCTGCTGCCCTGATTATTCCGAGAAGTTCTTGTCTGGTAAGACAGTAATTTCTTTCTGCTTTCGAGAATCTACGGTTGTGGTAATCGGTTAGCCATCCTTCACCATCTTACACTTGCAACAGAACAGCCCCCAAACGGTGTAGCCTGCGTCGGTGTCTTAAACGAACTAGCCAGATGTGTAGGAAACGCTAAGGTTCCAATAAAAGGTTTCAGTGCTCTGCGGATGTAGAGATGCGGCAATGGTGGCAAATTTGTGAACGAATCGCCTGTAATACGGGGACTCCCAAAAAGCTCCGTAGTTCATGTTTTTCTTTCGAGATCGGCCAATAACAAGTGGCTTCTATCTTGTCCTCGTTGGACAGAAACGACGTGCCTCAAAAATTCCATCTCTTTCTGAAACAGCACAAACTTGTTTTCTGAAGGATAGTTATGGCATCTCTGGTTCTTTGTTCTTTGGAAATAACACCACATTGTCAAATTAATATTTACTAAATTTGTCATTGCGAATCCTTTACAGATTTAACTTTTCTTGTTCATTTGTGTTAGTTATACCATTGAAGACAGGGTCTGATTTAGACCTTGAAACGTTTGGACTATTTGAAATATGAAGACTTCAAGTTTATGTGGTGTTATTCCCAAAGAACTAAGAGAAAATAAAAAGGGCACACTTCTTGGGCTTAGGTCTGAATTCTTAAGAATATTTCTTCACGTTTCTTCTCATTGTCATAGAATATGTGATCCATTACTAGAAAGTCGTCGAGGTATACTTGGCATGACACACGGTATTACAGTAAATGGAAACAACCCTTGACTGGTGGAAAACGCGGTGTTTCTTCTCTCGTTTCATGATCCCCAACTTGCTCATATCCACTCTTCAGGTTTAGGGAGCAGCAAAGGACCGTGCTAGGATGGTCCAAGTGTCATCAATTCGAGGGAATGGATGTCCTTTGCTATATAGTTCAGTTTTCTATATTCTATTTAAAAAAGCTTGGCCTTATACTTATTTTTCAGTAGAATGACGTTTTTCAGTAGAATGGCGGGTGCAGACCATGAAATGATGCATGGGTCAATATCTCCGTTTTGTACATGGTCTGGATATTTTCCTTGACTGCCTGTTGTTGCCCCAATGGTATTCGCCAAGGTGATATTCTTATGGGATGAGCCTTTCCAGTATATAGTTCGTGCTGGATGATGTTTGTACGACTGGTAGTATGATCTTGACTAAAGAAAATTTGCTAATGATTTCAAATAAATTGTTTGGCCTTTTACTGTTTGTCTGGTGTAAGGTGTGTCAACTGATTGGTAAACTGTTTTATATTTACACTGGCCAGTCTCCTTCACCAAGGCCTTCACAATTGATGCTGGTGACTACTAGGGAATGCAATACCGATATACCGGTTTACCGAAAACCGGCCAAATTTTCGCCGGTATTAATATCGGTATTCACCTTAAAAATACCGGTATTTTCGGTATTGGAACATTAGCGCTAGGTGATACACATTACATGGAAGCTTGATTCGGGGATAGTCCACTGTAGCTAAAAGCTGTTAGTTCAGTGCGGAGTGTTTTTTTAGTACGTAGACACAAATAGAGAGTAAAAGTTGTTAGTCTTGTGTTTGCAATAATTAATATATGTAAGTTAATTTGATAGTCCTAGAAATATGTGTATCCTAGATGTGTAGATAGTTTTGTTCTCAAAAATATCTACATGCACTGGTGAACGATATTAGTGTTAATTTTGTTTGTAAATTCATGTACAATATCCATTAAATATTATTATAAACGTCAGTACTATTAAATATGCCGCAGATAAATAAATTTTCTATTAATAAAACTTATTTTATGGTTCCTTAATAACTTAGAATTACTTTTTTTAAATATTAATTAATTAAAATAATTGTTTAGAATCAAAAGTATGAATTCGGAATCCAATATATTTCAAGAACACAAAAAAGGCAGAGACGTTAATTCGGTTTGGCATTATTATTTAGTTGCTAATCAAGGGCAAGTAGCAAAATGTAAGAAATGCACAAAAGAAATCAAATGTCAAGGAGGATCCACAAGTGGTCTTCACACCCACTTGAAAACTGGACCTAACATAAAAGATGCGTCTTGTAGTCAAAAGTTACCAAAAACATCAAACTATTATTTTCAAAATCAAAAGAAGGAACAGTTATGTGAAATCCTGGCTCGTATGGTTGCGCGTGATGGACTACCATTTAGAACTTTCTGCTCTTCGGAGGATATAAGAAAAAGGCTACATGAAAGAGGATATTGATCTACCACAATTAGCTGCAACAATAAAATCTATGATCACTGAATATAGCAAGAAAATAAGAATATAAGTTATTAAAGAAATGTCTGATTTAAAATCGAAAGGCAACCAATTTAGCTTAACATTCGACGAATGGACTTCAGTTCGCAATCGGAGGTATTTATACATAAATGTACATTCTACTGGAGGATATATCCGGAACATTGGACTAGCCCGTTTACATGGAAAAGTGCCAACGGAAAAATGTTTGGAGATTTTGAAAATAAAATTACAAGAATTTAATCTCAACTTAACAAATGATATTGTATATCGACAGATGGTGCGTCAGTATGGTAAACCTCGGACATTTGATTGAAGTCGAATATCAGTTATGTTTTGCACATGGCATCCACCTAGCTGTTAGAGATATCATTTACAAAAACAACTCCAGTTTAGTGACTGTTGATGCTGAAATTGGACCAATTGTATCCCAATCTAGCGATTGTGATAGTGATGTAGATGATGACAATGACATAGAAACTGACATTGAAGAAGATAAAAAGATAACAGATGATGGTGTTGTCCTAGAGTTTGGATCTGTTGACACTGCAATAAATTTGAATTATGCTGATTTATCCCCGCTGGTAACAAAAATTAGAAGTGTCATTAAAATTTTCAGAAGATCTCCAACTAAAAATGATTAATCTTTACAAAAATATGTAAAACTACAATTTGGAAAAGAATTGAATTTGCAATTGGATGTTTATGACATCCAATTGCAAATTCAAACGATGGAATAGTTTACTTATTATGTTGGAAAGGTTTTACCAATTACGGTATTGTGTCCAAAAAGCATTAATTGATTTAAAATCAAACATTGTCTTTTTCGAAGAGAAGATTCTATTTATTTCTGAAATCACTGATGCATTGTCACCAATTAAATTAGCAGTCAAAGCACTATGCAGAAGCGATTTTAATCTTCTTGTTGCAGACGCGACGTTTAAATTTATGATTGACACGTTTGTTGCACAAAAAAGTAAAATAAGTATTGAATTGATAAATGCTCTCAAGTATAGAATAATGCAAAGACGAACAAACATATCACAAGTTTTGCAATATTGTAATGAAATCTAAGACTAAGTGGCGTCAAGAAAAGTAATGAAGCTTTATTTCGGGCGTTAGAAGTAGAGGCCGTCATGAACATGTCCAAGCCGAGGGTCCGAGCAGTTTTCTTCAACCAGGAAGAGCCAGAGTCACAATTTCAAGCACTGTTGGCTGGTATGAACAAACTATTAGAACGGTCACAAAGAACTGGCACCAGAGGGGCATGTTACCGCTGTGGACGGACAGGGCACTTTCAACGCAATTGTCGAGTGAGGCTACCTGAACGATAAACGACCACGGGTAACCAACAGAACAGTCACATGTCCAGGGACCGTCAGCCAGTCAGCATAAGGGAGCGAAGGCTGACTCCACCAGCCCCCAAAACACTATCTATCCGGGGATTTTGCCGAGATAACAGCAGCCTAGTCACCAGGGGCACCATCAATGGCCGAGCAATTACCATCACCATCGACACAGGCGCCGCTGTCTTCCAGGGTCTTTAGGGCTTCGGAAATCCGGCCAGTTACCAACAACATCCAGCTCAGAACAGTCACCGGCGAGCCAATATGGATTTATGTTCGACCCGAGAAACGATGTTCTTCGGTTCCTAAATAAGGCACGGAACGTCAACAGTTCAGCTACCTCCATAAAAATTGTAGCAAAATCCTCAGCCAGAATTCCCGGTCGAACGGAACAGATTATTCATGGGCAGCTAGACAGCAATCCTCGGTGCTGCGTTGGAATGGTGGAGCCCATATACTCAGCTCATAACTAGTTAGTTGGAAGGGCTATAATTAAAACTGGACGAGATATACCAATCAGAGTCCTGAATTTGTCCAACAACGACATCAGAATTGCCAATGGTCAAGATATAGCTTGTTTCCAGCCAGTCGAGACCATCATCAATTGCGAAGAAGGGTACTAGACATCGGTGAATAAGGCAGGGCCCAGTAAAGAATTCCTACAACAGTTTGCTGACCACTTGACACACCTGACATCAGACGAACAAAAGAAAGCCAAGCAGTTTATCATGAAGCACTGGCAAATTTTTAACAGTCAAGATGGAACCACAGGTCGTACCAACATCATCCAGCACCGAATAGATACCGGTAAGGCTCAACCCATCAGAATACCACCTAGGCGACTACCATAGGGGTAACAACAGGCAGTCGAGGAAAACATCGAGTCCATGTTACAAAATGGAGATATTGAGCCATCCATCAGCCCATGGTCCGCTCCCGTTGTGCTAGTTAAAAAGAAGGATGGAACCACCCGATTTTGCGTGAATTACAGAAAGTTGAATGACGTCACCAAGAAAGACAGCTATCCACTACCCCGAATCGATGACACTCTGACCACACTAGCAGGCTCCCGTTGGTTATCCACACTAGACATAAAAAGTGGATACTGGCAGGTTGGTCTCCACGCAAACGACAGAGAGAAGACAGCGTTCTCCACCAGTAAAGGGCTGTTTCAGTTCACGGTCATGCCCTTTTGGTTATGTAATGCACCCGCTATATTTGATACCAACGACGACAAGATAGATAGATAGAAGCCGTGATTGGCCAGTCCCAAGAAACAAGCATTTACTCCGAAGCTTCTTGGGCCTCTGTTCCTACTACAGGCAATTTGTTGAGGGTTTTGCCACCATTGCCGCGCCTCTACATTGGCAGACCACTGAGAAAGAGACCTTCCGTTGGAATCAGGATTGTGAAGCATCATTCAGACGACTGAAGGCAGCACTATGTTCCTGCCCAATCCTAGCCGTTCCTACACAGTCCGGCAAGTTCATTTTAGACACCGACGCCAGCAACACAGGTTTGGGGGCCGTCCTATCCCAGGTGCAAGATGCTGAAGAGAGGGTGATCGAGTACTACAGCCGTGGATTCTCGAAACCGAAAAGAAATTATTGCGCCACCAGAAAAGAACTTCTTGCAATAATAAGGGCGGTAGACCATTTCCACAAATACCTCTATGTCGTCATTTCTTAATCCGAACAGATCATGCCGCCCTCAAATGGCTGCTGAAAATTAAGACACCGGAAGGACAACTGGCCAGGTGGATAGAGAAATTACAGCAATTCTATTTCAAGGTAGAACACAGTGCCGGCCGTTTGCACAATTGCAGAAGACCCTGTAGAGCAGACTGCGGACATTGTCTGAAGACGGAACAGAGAGAGTGCAGGCCAATGAAGACTGGACAACGGAACAGTGCATCCAGGACCAAATAGCTGATCCAGATATCGAACCAATCTTGTCAATCAAAACGAGAGGAGCACCCAGGCCACGAAGGGACGAGGTAGCTAAATACTCGGGCGTGCTGAAATCGTTATGGGCCCAATGGGACTCTTTAAGTGTAGACAATGGAATGCTCAAGCGATTTTGGGAAAGCGCTGATGGACGAGAAACCATGTCCCAACTGGTAGTTCCGAAGAAAAACGTACCAGCCATCCTGACCGAAGTACATGATGGGATTACCGGGGGCCATCTGGGCATGAACAAAACCCTAGACAAAGTTCGCCAGCGATACTACTGGGTAAATTACTTCGAAGACGTCAGAGCTAGGTGCCGGAAATGTGACACCTGTGCAGCCAGTAAGGGCCCGAAGACGTGGACCAAGGGCAGTACAATGTGGGCGTCCCATTTGAGAGAATTGTCATCGATGTCGCCGGTCCGTTTCCCGAGTCTGAGAGGGGGAACAACATATACATTCTGGTCGCAATGGATTACTTCAGCAAATGGCCTGAGGCATATGCATATCGCTCCTGGGATGGTCCATACGAGGTGGTCGACGATCCGTCGAAACCCCAGGGCTAAGTTGAAGGTGGTGCATTTAGATCGACTCGCTCCCTACCATGGAGAGGATGTTTCTGACCGGGACGATCAGAATTAGAGGGGGGGCGGTGTAACGAAATTTCCTTAAGCCGGCCCTGGTTTCATTCTAGCACGACACCGATCGCCTTTAGGAAAAAAATTGTTCTCGAAATGGCTCGGCAGCTGTAGAATTGATGATTGATTGTACGAGAATTTTCGATGCCGGTTTTAAAAGGAAGTAGTCCACCATCGCAAGTTAGTTAGACAGCGACGAAGAGCGTATATTTTAATGTTATTGTGATCAGCTCTCCTGTATAATTTGATGTAAATAAAAGTTCGAGAAAAGTGAAAGTGAATATTAGTTGTATAATTTTAATTGGACCCACCGACTATATAACAATATTTACACAACGTTTCACAAAACGAAATCGAAACGGATACAGACTTATGTCCTAGACTTAAAAAAGGTTGTATTACAAAAATATTGATTCCTCTTATGAAACGCCTAGGAGTTAAAAGTAATGAACAGACAGTGAAGATTTTGATCTTGAAGATGAAGACACACCATCTCTCTCCGCTATTAATACCTCAATTGTTTCATTAAAAAACAAATTAGAGAATGTTCCAAACCCAAAGAAACAAAACAAAAGTTTAGAAATAGTACATAAACTTAAAAAAGCTTGGAATTAGGGGGCTGCATCTAAAACTCGCTTATGAATAGGTGTTAACAATACCACCAACAAGTGTGGAGTCAGAACGAGCCTTTTCAGCTGCTCAACATATAAACACAAAAATAAGTTCAAGTAAAATCAATCTCAATATCTGCGACTAGAATCGGATTCTATTGTCCACTATCTGAAGCACTACCTACCTCCCGGTTTAACTGGAACGCACTCAATGATTTTTTAAAAGTTCATATTGTAGTTCTGAGTAAGAAACAAACATTGAAAGGGTGATTCAATAATCTCAAAGATTTATTATTATTATATTTGGTGTTAGAAACTTATGCTATGCGATATCATAAGCAAACTAAGATGTGTCGATCATCGAGGCCTGCCAATGCAACAAATTTATTTTGCACAGATCTAAAAATCATTATTTTTTTCATGAACGACTTTTATGTGTTTATTTCATATAAATACAATTTTAACTATTGTCTTTCAACAGTGCGATAAAGATACTATTGGAAGTTGTTATTCAAATTTAATATAATATTGGATTTAGTATACCTAGTGGTATTCCTACTGCGTAATAAACTCCGAATTGTGTTACCCGTACTTATATTATTGGCTAAGTCAGCCGTATTGCCTCCCCTACATGATTTCGTTTGACTGCTTAAATTGCAATACAAGTTATTTTTGGTAAATATAGGTTGCTTAATTAATTAACATATATGTCTTATTCAAAATCAGTTAACTATTTAATAATACTGATAGACTACTAAAAACAGATTTACCTCTTTCGTGTGTGTTATGGGTCCGCTTTCCAGCGCTTGTCCCAACAAAGATTCCTGCACATCTCCATTATTATTGCCTCTTGAAGATGGACTCCTCCCTCTCTCTGGGGTGAAGTTTTCTCCTTCTGAACTCCTAGCCCTTTTGGGGGGCGGAGAGGAAAGACCATCATCACGGGTTTCGGCCCTATCCGACGTCCAGATCAAGGATGAGGAATTCTGAAATTAAAGATGTATTTACTATACTATGATCTTAGCAAATATATATGCAGTTTTTAAATCATCATGTCCATCCAAGCAGAATCGAGATTCATCAGAGAAGACGACCTGATGCCATTCCATATTCCAATGTTGTCATTCTCTGCAACACTGTAGTCGTTGCCGTCGATGCTCAGCGATCAGAGGTACCACAAGATGGGGTCAATAATACTGCAGCCCTTATACGGCTGTAAACCTTTCGGACTCTTACAAGGTGGCCTTGTTCTCCTAACCTCCCATCAGTCAAATTTCGAGTTGTCGAAAATAGGTCTCTAAAGGCCAAAAGTCTTAGACGTAGATATTGAACGTAATTTGTGCCTCTTCGACGTCAGATTGCTACTTTTCTTCGCTTTTAGGTGTTATCAAACCATGGTTGACAAGATCTCATAACTGTAGTTGAATTTCTGATCGTGCGGTTAGCTATTTTCCTAAATGAAAAACCCGCCTCTGATTAACTAATATTTCGACCTGTTTCATATTTACTTAGCTGGCGATACATTTGGCTTACACGTACCATAGGCATTTTAACATTACTAAAGATCGATTTTGGTAAATTTAAAAAATGCAAAAACCGACTAAAATATTAATTGTTAAAAAAAGTTTGAATGAAAAAACATTAACCAAACTTTACCAAATTTTAATCATTTACTCCTTACTATATGATCTATATTTTACAAAAAGAATATTAAATTTAAACATCTCCTGGGTGTTACTATTTGTTTTTAACTGTGTATATATTGGATTCCGTTCTTTGGATTGTAACGTCTCGAAAAGATAGATACAAAAGGCAATTTTGGAAAGAGCCACCTTTTTCTGTCAACCGTGTTGAATTTAATTTAATTTTGATATTATGTGCTTATTCACTGTCCTTGAAAACTTATATTTGCATATTTTCTTGAATAAAATATCGATAAACGTACCCAAAAAAAAATAAACTGCGGCCATTTTGTAGTTACAAATTTTGACAAAACACTCGTAATCAGCGACTTTGATAATAACTGTATAGATTGATGTAACTATTTTTTTTTTGTTTCATCAGAAAAAACAATTCTGTCAATAACCATAGAAAACAATTAGCACAAAAGTAATTTTGAAATTATTATGGAGGAGATCTTTGATTAGCCTTATTTTTGAAAAATTGTCCTTACTAGACTGTCTCCATTAGAGATTTCAAATACTTTCTTATCTGTCGTACACAGAAGTGAGGAAAAAAGTGGGAATGAATAGACAGAATAATTAGCACATAAGTTAAGTTCACCGATAAATCTGTTTACGGATGAAACAAACAAGTTTACTAAAACTCGTTTTGATTTAGAGACTAATGTGAAATGAGGTGATTTTACATGAAGAATTGAATTCAATTACACGCATTTTCGTTTAAATGTGAATATTCACCCCCAAATGAGTTTGTCATCAACTGAGACAAACGAGATCGCTTTAAAGTTTAAAGATAATCTAAACAGCAGAATCGTATGGTTCTAGAATATCTCATATTTATAGATGAGACTGTGAGTTTTGACTTTAAAACTTAAATTCTGAAAATACATCGTCAGAGGTATTTCCACATATGCTTGGTTTCTCAAAGTCTTGTTACAATTTGTTATAAATTACCGGTATTATTTGTGAAATTGGCATCACTTCAATAAGACCTACCTGTAGCTTCAGATTGAAAGTAAATATTTTGAAATTTTATATATGTGAGTTCTATACGATATTCTGTTGAGTCATGCACTGATTCTGCAATTACTATAGGGAACCGTTTGTACGTTTTTATTACTTGTTTTTTTACCCACTAAATTAACTTAAATATTTTCTATTTTAAGCGTTACTACAATTATTTGCAATTCTTTTAATGGGTTTCAGTATTTAGTGCAGCCTGCAGAGAACTGAATAACAACAATCGTTTCGAAACTTTAGTTTTCTCGTCTTCAATAATATTCTCATTTTATGATTCAGTCGAATAAATAAAAGTTTGGAACTTTGATCAACCATAAAAGAGGTTAGCAGAAAAGGGGAAATATGGGTCATAATTAAGACTTAGTCCTAATCCAGGGGTATTAATGATAATCTAAAATAAAGTCATGTCCGATGCAGCCTTCAAATCGAGAACGACAATTATTGAGAAGTAATCCACACATGTTTATTTTATTCCGTCGATATGAATTTTATTTGCTCGTTGATATTTAACTTGTACTCATTTACTCCAGTCAACGACCCAATAACCTCATAATTTTGTCAAACAGCACCGACAGTAAGTTCTATTTACTCCCTACTTCAAAGTTGACCTTGTCCGGGAGGTTGTTTTACTCTCGGGGTAGATTACACCGTTACTCGGGAGTGGAAATTTTTCTTTGAATCTAACTCGGGCCATAGGTACATTGACTAACTGTAAGCAACTTATTTTCTTTTAAGTTTTTTAGTAAAGTCAATACTCTTCGACTTAATTTTTCAACCCAAAACCCCATGTTTTCAAATGGTTACTCAAAAAGTAAGCATTTTATCGAAAAAAATATTCTAAGCAATAATGTAGCCTAACGAAATTATAGCTTGTTGAAGGTTGATTCTTACTCAAAAGGGCAAACACCAAAATTGCAAGTTTCATCGTGTCAACCAATAAACATTGAATTTTTCGCCTTTTATTTTTATGAAGTACTTAAAAAACCTTTGTCTCCTCTTTTTTTATGAAAGTCTGTTGCCTCAAAACTAAGCGAGTTATTACCAAAATAATATTGGTCTTTTTTGTTGTTAAAAAAAGTGAAATTCATCCCCTAATTAGAACCCCAATTGAAAATAATTGTTGCCACTTTATAATTCCTTTTATTTAGGTACTTGCAATATGCTCAAGAAATTTGTAGGGATTACAGTGCTTAAAGTTTTGAAAAAAAACCGACCTTAAAATTGCAAGAGAATTGTTTTGTGAAAAAATACCTTTTTGAAAATAACAAAAAATACTAATGATACGCAAAAGTTTGTAGAGTACAAAATTGCTGTTTTTTTTCTGACAAGTATAGTCTACTAAGTTTTGATTATTAGTATTAGTTTTTAAGTTATTTTGAAAAAAATAATTTGGTGCGAGTTGGAGTCGCATACTAAGGGTTCCGTACCACCTTCAAGATTCTAATATTCCAGTTTCAGACACGCAGGGAATGACTGCATTTTCTTATATTTGCCCTAATATCTTTTAAAGGAAGCGCTTTAAATTTATAAAAATATACACTTTCATTTTCCACACAGACTTTTTATTTTATCTGCTTCAGGATTCGCTTAATTTTTATAAGAATACATATGTATTTAATTCTCTAATTTGGCCCCCAAAAATTAACATTAGAGTTTTATTTTTCTAACAAACTTTCAGGCAAGCCTTTTATAATCTACTGTCTCAATTTTGAGGCTCTGTAGATTGGAACATATAGGGCAAAATAGGTCAAGTTTTAAATTATAAATTATTAAATATATTATTCAAATTATTTAAAAATACAAATAAAATATATACTTCAAAATATAAATAGTGTAGTTTCTAAAGTGGAAATTAAGTCGATGTTTAATATTTTTGTTAATATCTTTTAAACAAATGATTTAAAAATATGATATATTTGTACCTAATTCACATAATGAGCCTTTTGAAAATTGAATTTTTATTTTCCACTTAATTGTATAATTTGTCCCTAAAATTACTATGGGGGTTTTCTAATAATTTGTCTTATAAATTTCAAGTGAGCACTAGTACTCCTAATTATTTTCAAAATTTTAGATAGTATAGTTTCGGAAATAAAGTGGGAAATGAGAATTTTTTATTTCTTTATGTTAATATCTTGTAAACAATTAATTTTAAAAATATGAAAAATATGTATTTGTATTCCTCATAATAAACCCTTTCAGTTGATTTATTGCATGATGCGTAATTTTTTTTTTATTTTCCGTCTAATTGTATAGTTTGGCCCACAATATTAATATTAGGGATTTCTTCGTATTTTTCCTGTAAACAAAAAAATTTAGGTCTTATAGTTTGGGGAATAAATGGGGGAATGGGTAATTTTTTAAATATATTTCAAAATATTTATTTAAAAAAATATATTAGTATTCATCATAATGAGCCCTTTAATTCGATATATTACATTATTCGTTAGAAACAATTGTAATTTTTTATTTTTTTCTCCTTATTTTTCCAGTAGAGTTAAGGTGAGGCGCTATACCTGTATTTTTTTCAAAATTTTACAGCTTATACTTTCGGAGATAAGGGGAGGGGACGGGTAATTTTTTTAATATTTTCATTAATATATTTTAATTAATTTATTTTAAAAATATGGAAAAAATATATTTGTTTTCGTCATAATGAGCCGTTTCATTTGATATATAACATGATGGGTTACAAACAATTTTGATTTCATATTTTCCATTTAATTCTGTAATTTGCTCCCCAAAATTAAAAGTAGAGGTGTCTTCTTATTTTTCCAGTAAACTTCAGGTCAGACCCTATACCTGTAATTTTTTCAAAACTTTACGTTTTATAGTTTCGGAGATAAGGGGGGAATGGGTAAATTTTGGTATATTTTCATTAATATCTTTTTGATCATTTTTTTTTAAATATGAAAAAAATATATTTGTGTTCTTCAGAATTATATTTGATATATTACATGATGCGTTTGAAAAATTTTTATTTTTAAATTTTCATTTAATTCTATAATTTGCCCAACAAAATTAATATTAACGGTTTCTCCTTATTTTTCCTGCAAATTTCGTGCAACGTTCTATCTTTCCTATTTTTTCAAAGTTTTAGGCTCAGTAGTTTCGGTGATCAGGGGGGGGAATGGTCGATTTTTTCAGTTTTTCCCCTCAGAAGTACTCCTAAAATCAAAATTTCTTCATTTACGATATGTACTCCTGATCGGTTCACCAAACTATACATTGATACCAAATTTCAACCTCTTCCGTCCAGTAGTTTAGGAGAAAATTGCTGTGATGTGACAGAGGCAGAAATCCGGAGTGATATTATAAGGGTTTCCGTATATTGTATATACGGAACCCTAAAAAGCAATTATTTATAAAATTACAAAAGTGCTTTATTAATTAAATTGTCTTTCGACTTTAAGGTCATTTTCTTCAAAACTTCGCTCAAAAATTTTTGAGAATATTGCAAGTACCTAAATAAAGGGAATTATAACGTAGAAACAATTAGTTTCAATTGGCGTGCCAATTAGGAGGTGATTTTCACATTTTTTTGAGCAGAAAAAATAAACTAATATTATTTTGGTAATAATACGCTCAATTTTGACGCTACAGATTTTCATGAAAAAAAAAGAATAACATTTTTTTTAAGTACTTATTAAAAGGTTCTATAAGTCTTCCCCGAATAATGTACTGTTTCTTATTTGGTCACGGTGAAACTTTCAATTTTGGCATGTGACGAATAAGAATCAACTTTAAACAAGCTATAACGGTTGTATTGAGTCTATAGAGATCATGAACCCACCATTCTTTTAGAGGCTGGTTATATATTGAAAAATTAAGATTTTCAACCACGGATAACTCGAAAAAAATTTAAAGAAAAACCGTTGTTCAAATGTTAATGTCGAAACAGTTGATTGGAATAACTAAAATATATTTTTCATGTTGTTCATGTTGTTAGGCAGTACCTTGAAAGTCCTTAGTTAAAATTTTTCAATGGGTGTGTAATTTATACAATTTTATACAATTTTCTTTGATACCCATGGAAAGGAATGCGCCCCTGTCATGATTTCCTCTCGGCTTTAGGTGGACCCATAGTATTGTAGACGATTTGAGAATCTCCATGTTTTTTAGGTCTGTTAATGATCCGACATTTTGATTTAATTACAAGTACCTTCAATTAATTGTGTCTCCTACGCGAAATTTGATAATAATAAGGTTTAAATTTTAAAAATTATTAAACAATTCTAAGAAACTTTTTGATAACAATTTGTGAGATTAAAAAAAATCCACTTTGAAGCAAAATTGATATTTTTGTCAAACCCAGTATACAGTTGAAAAAGTGACATGCATATTTATTATACAATTTATAGTGATATGGCATAATTATATGCAGTTTTCAATTCTAATTACTTCTATTTAATAACAATTTTAGATATTATCAAAAATAAAGGTACTTCACTTGTAAGATAACGATTCACGCCATGTAAAACTTTTTATGAAGAAGAAATTTTTCTCTAAATATTATTCATAAGTTTTCCATTAATGACGACCCTGTATATAGAGACTAATTGAGAATCTAGATCTTGAAGTTGGTTAAGTAACATTTATTTGACTTAAGCCCAGGTTTCGATACAGACATTTGATTTTTTAAATTTTAATAGTATCGCCTTCGCTATAGGTTACTATATAAGAAATTCGGTTAGGAAGTTTTTGTCGGTTCTCTACAAAAAGGTATAGCTATGTCATTCTATAAAATATGTGACCACTTTGTGATCCCCTTAACAGAATCCAGTTTGAACGACCCAAATCGCTAGAGTCAGTTTCGCGTAATTGTTGAAAACACATAAAAACATATTCCTACAGACCAATTTTGAAGTCAGCTAAAAATTTCAGTTAATATAGAAACAAATTTTTGTATAAAACAATAATTAGGAACTTAATAAAATAAATGATTACATGTTTTATTTCAAATATATCGAAGCGCCATTGATAGCCAAAATAGATCCAGGAAGGCTGCCTCCCCTGTCATTCCTGGCTAGGCCCTTGTTGAGCAGTATTCAAAATTCTAATGTGAATTGTTAACGATGTCTTAATGTAATAGGTTTGTTCCTACCTGCAGTATCCGTACCGCCATGAAACTGTCAGGAAATCGCCTGCCTCGAATTTGTGCGCAACTGCGAATTTAGCACCGTTCAACGTACTAACATTGTACAGTCACAAAAAATATTAGTTTGGAACGTGTCGCGATCACAAGTCAAGAGGGAGATCAGCTAGTGCTGGTGGAACCGATTTTGGAGGAGCCCCATAGTCGATCTGCGAGTTAGCTCATAAAAATTTTTAAGATTTTCTCTTTTTAGTTTTGAACTCAGTTTTTGAGGCTCTTTGGAATTCGACCTAGAGAATGAGATGTATGAGATCAAGAGTTTAGTTTTAAAACATCTTTGAATGTCGTCTAGTCTGGTTCTAGTCATATATTGTTAAAGTAAACAACAAGTGAATAACATATATATGAAGTAGTGAATTTTAGTTTTAACCATTACACTATCTTAAACAGTCACTGAATTTTCCTACCTTGTATAATTATGATACAAAACACAAATGCGATGTGTAGTAAGTATATATATTACAAGTGGGTGCGCCAGTAACCTTCCTAAAATTTGTAAAGTGCACAATTTCTGTTGATATTTTATTACAAATTGTAAACTTTGTAATGGCAATTGAAGATCATTTTTAACAAATGCCTTGCATCTACTTATGTATGATTAACTTGCCAAACTTGATTGCCCAACCTTGAATATTCGGATATTTTATGTAAATTGAGGAGTATTTAACGTTAGTTATTATTTTCAAGTAGAATACACACTAATTAATAGCCAAAAATGCAATGATAAAGACAGAACATGTGGGAACTATCGCCTGATAATTATGAAGTACCTACATTTAGTAATATCTCGGCTAAATCGCTTCAATAACACCGGCAGACAAAAAAACAAAAGTGGTCAGTCGGTATATTTGACGCGCTAAAAGTGCTGATTTTAGGGTTTTTTTTTCAGTTTATTCAAAGTTTTAGGTATGCCAGTGTAATCGTTGAAATAAACAGTTCTACTCCCTCAGCATTAATTATCTCACATATAAATGAGTTATTCGGCAAGATTCTCTCAAGCGTATCATAATCTTATTTCCCTTAAGTTGAATTAAATTAAAATTGAAATTATCTGGTATCAAGTTTCTTGTTGTATTTTAACTCATTTCAAATACAGGAGGACATTTTTGAATGTGTTCAAATTTTGAACACATTATTAAAAACGGAGTATGATATATCAGAAATGATTAACGAATTCGAGAAGAACGAGTAGCTAGATTCCGTCATTAGGTATACATGACAGATCTAATGTAAGACAAAGATTCTTAAATCATGAAAAAGACGAATTTCAACCCAAAATAAATGCATTATTTTTATGTAGTGTTTTTTCTCTTTGGAAGATCGGTGCTTCTGATATATACCGCAAAAATTAACTGTTTATCTTACGTAAAGCGTAGAAACACAACAATAAGTTGTCTTAACAAATGCTGTTATCAGTGATAAAATTGATTCAAATATGATATTCATATTTTGAATTCAAAGAAGAACTGCTTTTTGAACGATAGTTGTGGCATCCCTGGTTTGTAATTTAGCGATTTTCTGCGAATAACACCACAATTGCTGCAAAGTCTAGATGTTTCAAATAGTCCAAACGTTTCAGGTTTTCAATGGTAATTTACTTGTTCAGTTGTGTTAATTTTTATTACCATTGAAAACGGGGTCTGATTTAGACCCTGAAATGTTTCAACTAATTGAAATATAGACTTTCCAGAAATTGTGGTGTTAATGTAAAAAAATCAGAAAAATACAAATGAAATACGAACCTCTGTTTATGAATCTCAGGAAGTACCATAAGACGGGTTCTGGGCAAAAAAATCTGAATATTCTGTTCAGACTTGTATAATGAAATAACGAATAACTGAATAACCAAAATTGAAATGCTCATATTATAGACAAATTATCAAATTAAGGTACATTAAAATTAAAAAAACCATATCAGTTTATTTTTATGGTTCTTTTGGAAATAATATTACTCTTGAGAACAACTCAAGTGTTGTCAAAATCGAAACGTATCAAGGGCTGAACCTTGCAGTCCATGGAAATATAATCAGAATTATAATGATATGTATACTTGAAATTGTATGCTTGACAAAGGACCATAAAGTCATATGCAGTGTTTTGTATGGTTGTTTTTGTCAAAGAACCACAAAAATAAATTAAAATATGTGAGAATACTCTGCAGAAAACAACTAACTTGATATTTTGAAGCAATTTTTCATATTATGTAATATAAACGAATTTTTTTTTGTTACATCACTTTTTGGGTTTATCTCTCTTTGTTCAGTGAGCTCTTCTAGTGTTTAGTGGTGGAGGTACATAAACAAGGACCTAAAAGAAAGAAGTTATAAGTAGTAGAATTAGGTGACCTGGGAAGTCAAGAGAAGAAAGTCGAATTGTAGGATTTATATACATTAAAAGTTTGTGTTTTCTGTGCATTTGCTCAACAACACTACCGGCAAAAGTCGAGTTTAAGTTGTAGGTTACTTGGTTTCTTTGCATAAGATTTAACTTTGTTTTGTTTCAAATGCTCAAATTAGTTTGTAAAATATATATCTGTAATTACTAGTATTTTAAGTAAGGAACGACTGGGTTAGTTTTGAATTTCCCCCACAAAACAGTTATTTTTTGTTATACTCTTTCTTTATTTATGGCTTTATATATTATTGGGCTTGGTTTTTAAACGAATCATAATAAAAAAATTGCTGCAATCTAGAAAACATTTAGCGAAAGGAATATATCCTTTACCCAATCTTAATATCAAATTCATCTACAGTATTTAAACATCAAATATTTGGAAAGCGAAATTATTAAAAACGAGATGTATAAAATATACGGGGATTTGTTATCAAAAATTCAAAACATATGTCATCGTTTCTAAACTATTGGAGTCCCTCCAAAAAGCTGCTCATGTTTTTACAGAAACAAAAAAATATATAAAAAAATCAAATACGAGGGTGGGTAAAATTAGTTAAATATATGGATGTGTGGTTTTCAGTAGTAGTCGCTTTTTATAAAAATCAAGGTCCGAATATGTAGTTTAGGTTATTTCTAACTAGTAATTGTTGGTAATTTCTGTCAAGGCCACGCTGAAGCTGCAGCCTACATGAGTATAAATTACGAAATCTGTAAATATAAACTCAAATTCCGTCATTGTTACATTCCGTTCTTGCTTTCATTTTGTATAGCTTTATATTTGTACTATTTTTGACATTACTATAGTTTTCACACTTTTATTTTAAATAATGACGAAAAGTGAAGCGAATTATCTTTGGAGGAAATTAGCTTAATTGATAACGACTGCTGTCTTTCAACGAAAAGAGCTAAAAAATCAATGACAAATTTTACTAGTACGTCATATGAATGATGACACAAGTAGTATGCCTCATAGAAAGTGCAAAAAGTAAATACAATTGACTGGGATTTAAATGTTGATATGGTGGTTGTTAAGATCTATGAAACTCTTCATTGCTGATATAAATACAGATTAGAACCTACATTATGCGAATTCTAGTTGTAATTTCATTATATTTACGAAACCTGATGGGAAGTATAAATATAGTAAACGCTACTGAAAATAACGCGAATCTCCGGCGCGATATGTTCTCACAGCATTTAATACTTTTAATTTCATTCATGAAAACACTCTCCCACAGCGATTATAGAACACGCATGTGTTAGTTTTTGAACAACGATTACAAATAACTTTTGATAAGGATATTTCGTACACATAACAACTCAGTGCAAATCTAAAAAAAATTATCAGTCAACTTAATTGTTTCCTCAAAAAAAAAAAAAAGAATAAGAATTTATTTTATTTATGTTGAATTCCGCTTGACGTTTGGCCAAAATCTTATCTGACAATTTCAGAAGCTATTATCTAACTAAGTTAGTTAGCTATTATCTAGCTTGCCGGTAGAAGCAATCCCCTCTTAGTGCTGTCAACAGCCTCTCAATGATGATGGAGGAGCAGACTAAGAATAGAGCACTATCTGGCCTTTGGGGGGAAATCGCCTCAAAAAGGCGGATGAATCGCAGCCAGTCAACAGCAAGAAGATGCAGGAAGCGAAAGGTGCGTACACTACTTCATCATCTATGCACTTACGAGTAGTATGGATGAAGCAGTTATAGATACATTCTACAAGCTAGAAGCTACACTTCAATCTCTATCCAATCGCTAGATGGTCCTCATTCTGGGTAATTTCAATGCTCTGTCAAACAACAGGAAAGAACATCTAAGAGCTTAGTTTGGAAATTTCTGTCGAAATCCTCGCCTAATCCAATTCTGTACAGATCAGACACAGATTAATAAGATAGGCAAAGCCATTGGAACATGCCATTAAGAAAATATCGTCGGGTAAAGACATAGTCATGGTGTGTTTCTGCCGAAACATCTGCAAGAAGATTTGGTCAGCGGGTATCTGGACAATTACCGACAGCTTTCGCAAACATCGCACTCGAACAAGGTTCTACGGTATTATACAAACTCGTTTGGAGGAATTTGTTTTCAAGTAAATATTCCCGAAGCAGGCAGGCTTCGTAAAAGTACAACATACACGCGAACAAACCTTAAAGCTGAGGCAAAGTAACGAGAAGGCCAGTAAGCAATATTTTCCCAGTTTATATCTGTGTTGTAAACTAGTCGAAACCGTTTGATAACGTAAAGTATAATTTTAGGACATCCTTCTAAATCAATACGTATTCCCAATGATCTCTTTCTATTCTTATTCAACAGCTCTAGGAGTGTAATTCAGCCTATGCAAGGATCAACGGCAATCTTTCTGAGCAAACAACACTCACAAAAGGAGTTTGTCAAGGATGTGTACTTTGTCTGATGTTGTTCAACATCTAGTATGAGTTTGTGATAAGACAGGTGCTTGAGAACTGGCATAGAGAAGTAAAAATTTAAGGAAACAATATGTTCAATTTAAAGTTCGTCGACGATACTATCATAATTGCTGCTATTAGTTATGCTGAACATCTTAAAGCAACACAGTGAAACTTTTGGTTTGCAATACAGTGAAACTTTTGGTCTTAGTTTTAACTGCAAGGTTATAATTGTAGGTAGGGACATGATAATTATCCTCAGATAAAGTTAATGGGTCGACATCAAGTCGTTCAGAGTATTGCTAATCTGGTTTCCCTGATCGAAAATTCGGATGGCTGTCAAAATTTGACAAAAGGCGCGGGTAGCCATGACAAATTTAACTACATTGTCCGGCAGCACAATAATATTACAAAGTCTACCAAAATGATGCTGGTTGTTGGCTGTAGATTAGAATGCTATATCACACACTGAACTAAAGTCTCTATTAGTTAAGTAATTCTCCTATGCGCCAAAACCCACTCCCACACATTCACAGGAACTTGTCATTCAATAAGGATATGGAGACCCTGGCTGTACACGGTCATGACCGGAGTAGACGACCTCGTGGCGGTTCCCTAATTCGCTGGGTAGGTGCAACGAAACAACTGTTAGATGTGACAATCACAAGAACCACCGAGTTGACTATAAACCCCCATAGATGGAGTGCTGCATTCGCTAGGGCAATAAAAAAAATCGGTGTTGAAAGAGGTCCAGTTCAAACTTAGTGCTATTGTGAGTTCACGTTTGATAAAACATTGTAATTACGATGATCATGATACACAAGCAAACTGTAAAAATAAACTATAAGTAGCTTAAACTATCAGATTTTGGTAATAATATATTTATATTATTCTTAAATCTCAAAATATATGATATCGTTCTGTTTTTGGAAAATCACTTTCATTTTTTGAGAGAACTAACTAAACCTATATACAATAATTGGTGTAATTGGCCATAATAATAAGTAAGTATATATATATATATATATATATACGTAACCAGATACAAAACCGAGGCCCGATATGTTCAACAGACCACCAGAGGCCCACATGAAGGGATAGTTTTCAAAAAATATATTTTGATGTTTTGGAATATTTTTAAAACGTTTAATCGTAATTCCCTTAGAGGGGTAAGATATTAGCAGAAATAAAAAAATTTTATATATCATGCACATTCGAGTCCATTCGTCAATATTAACACACATGCGAGACCTGCTGTATATAATTTTTTTTCACTGTATAACCGAGTCCTTGCAACGTTGCCACGATATGCCCATAGGGTGTCAGTCGTGGCCTGTCATCGTTTTTATCAGGCAACAGTAATATTCTGCACCCTTGTGCTGTCGACCTTTATATATTGAATTTTGATATTTTACTATTATTTATTTAGTTTTGTGATTTTTGTTAGATTACGGCTGGCTATACAAGTGCAGGTTGTCAACAAAAATTTATTTTTAATAAAACCATGTTATACTCTTAGAAATAAATGTACCTTATAAATAGTAGATACGTATTTCTTCATATTTTAGATCAAAACCTTTAAAGATCATATCAAGAGCTCTCTGAGTATTGGAATTTTACCTTGTAACCAAACGAAAATTGCTAAACTTTATGAATGGGCGTGTTTAATATAATTATCGGTAAGAACAAATACAGGGATAGGCTATAACAGGTACATGAGGTACACACCAGAATACATTTGTGTATTGTGAATTTAAATATTTTTAGTCACGTAGTTTTAGCTTTCAAAATAAAAATAAAAATTGTTACTCAATAGTCTGCTGCATAATAATAGAATTTTCAGACAACCTACAGTTTCAATTATAAGTAATAAGTCTCTGCTAGGCACATATATACTTTAAATCACAGTATATCTTAAAAGTGGAATAAAATTTCCTTGCAGTTACAGTATATATATTAATATTAAATTTTGATAATTATTTATAGTACACCAAATTACAAAATAATATGAATTTATGAGAATTTAAAATAGTAACTACAAACTGTTATCAAAAATTTATCACAGGTAAAATTTTTTCAAAAATGAAGAGCTCAAAAATTGCGTTCGATCCTAAAAAAGTTTTGAAACAACGGAAGACTCTATATTGTTATCATTATCATATTAATATACTGCTATCGCCAAGTGGACGGGTCACCGACTAAGGCCGTATAGCTTCAAATGAAAGGTAAGTGAGAAGACGCCCAATTATTGAAAAGGTATGTACCTACAAATCTACATTTTCACATGAGTTGGTTTACATAGTTTTCTGAGTGTGTTTTTTTGAAATGTGTTTTTTCGTGAAAATTCTAAATACAGGGTCAAAATTGCCCATTTACATAGTTTTTATTGTTTTTTAATGTAGCAACACCACAACTCGTCCTTTGAATTTAATAGACATCTACAAATGAACAATGAAATTACGCTCTTCAACCTACCGTAAGCCTTCAAAATGTTTTAAATTAAAAAATGTTTTAGTATTATATTCAATGCATCATGATAAACATTTCAGATGATGTCATGCGCAGACTTGGTCACATTGGGAACACAAGTCGGCATACCGTTTACAGGTGTATCGTGTGCCCGCCAATACTGCCTTCGAATTCACACGAGGGTTACAATAACCTAACCTAACCTAATGTAATAAGTATTGAGTTTCGACGAACTACCTGCATAGACATTGTACATATCTGGTTTTTTTAACATTCTAGGCTGTGTAGTGAAGTGGTGTTGTGTACTTTAAAAATGAATACTCGCTCAAACAAAATTTTGAACATGGTTTTAAGTCAGCATTCAGGTAAGTAATATTTAAATCAGTAACTGAAATATATTAGCTCCACCTTCATTTTTGTTTTGATCATATAAAGCATGAATACCAAGTGTCGCGGTAGACGAAAAATATTTTACCAATTTTAAAAGCAAAGTATAGGGATTTTTTCCACAATAAATAAAATTTAAGTTTACTTTTTATTTTTGGGTCCTATTACTTAATTTATATAAAATATAAAATTGTCGACAACGACACAGAATAATCAAACCCAGAAGCGAAACTCTTGTCGGAACCTTTGATGTTTTGGGGTCAAGATTTCGTGACCTTGAACAAAATCGGCCTCTACTTTGACCGTAACGATATCCGGGCGGTAACTTTAAATTAAATATAAGGAGGAATTTGTATTAAAGGTGGAACAACATATTTGAAAAATGTAATTTTTAAAGGCATTTGAATAAAAAAATAATAATCAGAAGTCGTGTGAAAATAAAGGTGAGTGTTTATATATTTGTGATATACCAAAAGTTCCACTTCAAATGGTGTGGAAGAATAGGTCCAACTCACAATCTTTTTAAAGTATATTTTAATTCTCAAAATTTTTTTGACTTGTATAGTTACCTCGTTCTGATGCAATTTAAAATCATAAATAAATCTTATAAGATTTAGTGCTAATAATGCGATCCTTGGACTGTTTTTTTAAAAACGATAAATTTCACCTCATAGTTAGAATATGTTTGATAATTGATATGTAGTTGAATATTGTCTACATGTAAGTAACATGTATTTAACATATTCTTTCTGAATAATGGGATTATTTTTGTAGCTTTTACTCTGAGGATAGCGTACATTCTGGCGGCAACGGAGAGTTTCGCTTCTGAGTTTAATTATTCTGTGCCAACGACGACAATTTTCCGTTTAGATGTTATTATACTTATCAAATACATGATAATATGTAGTACACTCGTAGGTAGGGCTGCCACCTTTTTCTAAAGAAAATAAAGTATATTTACTGTTCAAGGTAAAAAAATAAAGTACATCTGAATATAAAATATTTTTTGTTAACATTTTTCCATACATATTTTTGTTACTTCAAGCAACATCTAACAAATATTTGTTATTAAAGAATATTTAAACAATATCTTTGCACTCTATATATCCATATTAAGATATATTAATAGTCCATTGTTGTTTCTTTCATCCCGCCACTTAGCCTTCTTCAGAGAAAAAACTATCTCTGTAAATGCAGAAGTGGCGGAAATTGACAGCAAACATGACACTATTGTAAATATATTTATAAAGTCATTACCTCCTAAAAATTGTTGGCACTTCTGTGAAGTTCTTAATAAAAAAAATGAATGAACTTGCTTTAAATGAATAAATTTATTCTTACAGAACATTCATATTAATTTTATGTTTTTGTAGTTTCATAGTTTCAACTATGTGAACAAACTGCTCTTTTATGTTGGTCAATGAAGAGAGTCAATTTGTGTGGCTGAAATCAAACCACTTGTCTCGGTGCACCAGGACCTTGTCCAAGAACAATATGAAATGTCTGTAAAAATTCTGACTAACTTCAGTGTCTTTAATCATTTCCAGTTTGATACCCAAAGAATAGATCTTTTCTTTTGATTATTTCGTTCCTAAGATTGTATACATCCAAAATTGCTATATTATTCCCTTTTAAGAATTTTACAGTTTTTTTTTAATATATAAAATGTAACTACCAAAGTCTAATCATCATTGTATTCTGCAACAATACATTTTGTAAAATCTTTGACAGTCTTTTCCTAAGTTCAGACAATAAAATATTTCATGCAAGGGCGCAGTTTTGGTTTAGGGAGGCACTAATTAGGAAACAACTTGTCCTAGAGAAGGACAAACGAAAAAAATTCCTAAAAAGTGGGAAAATTTTTTGGTCCTGAGGGGGGCAAGTCAGCAAATTTATGGGAAGGTTGAATGGCTCACAGCCGGTTTTTCAGGTCCGGCAGCTGCCCCCCTTCGGTTCGCCTATGATTGTATGTATCTCAGAAAGAGCTATCTAGTTCTTACACAGGCACTGAGCTTCATGAAATCTCCATCTACAGATTCTATGATATTTTAAATTCTTGTCTCCGCACAGTGGATTGGGAAAAATACGGAAAGATTAACATTTTGTTTGTTACGATAAAAAATTAAAAATCTTTAAAAATCGAA